>APFE030748851.1:0-12583 GCA_000404065.3 Pinus taeda
CCCACTTTTGTTGCTCTTCAGAGGATAATCTTTGTTCTAAAAAGTATTTAAGGGTATCATGATCCGTTTTTACCTTGAGTGTCTTCCCATTAGGTAGGGTCACCATTTCTTAAGTGCATGGAGTATTGCCAACATTTCCTTCTCATAAATAGCTTTGTGTAAAAACTTTCCCTTGATTGGATGACTTCCAAAAGCAATGGGTCTTTCATCTTGCATTAAAACAACACCAATTCCATTTCCTGAAGCATCACATTCCACAATAAAGGTTTTGTGAAGTCCGGTGTAGCTAAGACCGGTGCTTGGCACATTGCCTCTTTAAGATGTTCAAAGGCCTTTATTTCTTCCGGAGTCCATGAAAATGCATCTTTCTTCAATAATGTTGTTAGAGGTGCTGCTATTCTCCCATAATTCTTAACAAACTTGCGATAATACCCTGTCAAACCAAGAAATCCTCGCAGATGCTTTATGGATGTGGGGATTTTCCATTCCTTAATGGCTTTAATTTTGCTAGGGTCTACCTTAACTCCTTCATGAGATACAATATGACCCAGATATTCCACCTCTTGTACTCCAAAGAAACATTTGGATCTTTTTGCATATAATTGTTTTTTCTCCAATAGTTGTAGCACCCTGTCAACATGTTCAACATGATCCTTCCAAGACTTGCTGTAGATTAGTATATCATCAAAAAATACTAACACAAATTTTCTAAGGAATGGTTTGAAAATTGAATTCATCAAACTTTGAAATGTTGAAAGTGCATTGGTAAGGCCAAAAGGCATGACCAAAAATTCATAATGACCCTGATGAGTTCTAAATGCTGTTTTCGGAATGTCTTCAATATTCATTCTGATTTGATGATACCCTGAACGAAGATCTAACTTGGTGAAGTAAATTGATCCATGCCATTCATCGAGTAATTCATCAATGACAGGAATGGGGAACTTATCTTTAATAATGAGCTTGTTGAGCTCCCTATAATCCGGACACATGTGCCATGATCCATCCTTCTTGTGCACCAAGACTACTGTAGCAAAGAAAGAACTTTGACTTGGTTGAATTATACCAGCCTCTAGCAGTTCTGCAACCATACGTACAATTTCACTCTTTTGGACATAGGGATATCTGTACGGCCTGATGTTTGGAGGAACACTTCCTGGAATCAGATGAATAGTATGATCATGATCACGCATAGGTGGGAGACCTTTGGGAGTCTCAAATACCTTGAAATGATTGTCCAGGACTTTTTTGGAGATCTGGATAAATAGATGATTCCGATGTGGAAACATCTAGCGAACATAATTGTGCAATTACACCTCTTTGCTCCGTTTTGAAGCTTTGCATACCATTAGAGCTGATTAATCTTTCCTGGTTTCGCCTGCAATACCCCTTAATTCAACTTCCTTTCCTTCTGCAGAAAATTTCATGAAAAGTCTTGAAAATTAAAAGCTATTGTACCCAAGGATTGTAGCCATTGGACTCCTAGTACAACATCAGCACCTCCCATTGGAATGGAAAGCATTGGGCTAGTCAATACATATTCTCCCATGGATAACTTGATATTATGGCACTTTCCCGAGAAATTTATTGTTCCTCCATTTGCAATCATCACTTGACACTCTGGTGCTGGATATAGGAAGCAATTCAATTCTTTTGCTACCCTACAATGAATAAAATTGTGGGTGCTTCCGGAATCAATCAACACTATTACCTTTTTCTTCTTGATTTTTCCTTCTATCTTGATAGTTTGAGGAGTGGTAATTCCTGCCACTGCATTACAAGATATGGTCGGATTTATTTCTTCTTCATCTAGGCTTTATTCCTGGAGTATATCTTCTTCTTTTTACCTTTCTTGCTCCTTTTCTTCTTCCTCTTCACAATCTATGTAGAATAATTTCTTTTCAGCACACTTGTGACCTTCAGTGTATTTGCTATCACAACTGTAACAAAGCCCTTTTGCTCTTTTTTCTTCCAATTTTTGTGGTGTCAACCTTATAGGTTGTGGAAGACTAGGGGCAACCACACTTCCGTCTTTATAGTTGTGAGTGGTATGCTTCCTGGTTGCCACAATTTTTCTTTCCATTTTTCTTGTTAACCTAAATGCCTTCTCTAATGAATCAGGTTCCCAAAGGCGAACATCATGTTGGATATTATCCTTTAAAGACACTATGAACACATCAATCCTATGCTCCTCTGGAATATCTTTTACCCTTATGTTCAATTTTTGGAACTCCTCAATGTGCTCCATTATTGGACCCTTTTGTTTGAGACTTATCAATTGGCTAAAAAAAGTGTTGCTTTTTGTATCCTCATAATGTGCCATCAATTTTTCGGTAAAAATTGCCCAAGTGATAAATTGTTTACGACAGCAAAGCCATTGATACCATACAAATTGATTTGGTTCCAAATATAAAGTTGCCATACGTACCTTTTGTGTGTTTTGCACATTATTGAGATCGAAGAACTGCTCCATTTGTAATATCCATGTGGCAGGATCCTTGCCATCAAACTTCCTCGTATCGATTTTTGGAATATGGTGATTCTTCGATCCAACATTAGAGTCTATGGAATCATGATTAACATTTCTTTTGTTCTCATCATGAGTTTCCTTTAGTACCCTTTCACCCTTATTGACCATTTCTTGTAGCAACTTATTCATATTTATCTTCAATTATTCCATCTTATCATCCATGCCATCAATTTTATCTTCTACGCCTTTCTTTAAACCATCCATCTTAGCTTCTACATCTTTTCTTAAACCATCCATCTTAGATTCTGTTGCTTTTTGTGCAAGTGACACTTGTTGCACTTGTTCTTGTAATTTTGATATATCATGTAACATTTCTTATTCTTCTTCATGAGTCATGCTAGAGCTTTCAGGCTCCTTACTAGGTGTTTGCATTTTCTTTCCTCGGGGCATCAGTTACCGATAATAATTCTCTAATATGCCCTTTGAATTCCTTCAAAATAATTTTTCAAACCAAGCTTAGGCAAAAATTTAAGAAAATCTACACACCCTTTTTCACTTTGTAGGAGCTCGGTATTGCCTCTGATGTATCTCTGTACTTTGCAATCATCTAGTTCTGAATTTGTGACCTGTAGTAGCCCTCTGTGTCCTCTTTCCAATGCCACCAGTCTGACCCAAATTGGATTCTCCAAGAAAGAGTTATGCACAATCTCCCTCAGTGACCTGATTATAGACTAGTTCAGTAGAGCGAACTTGTATGAAGTGCCACGTGTCACTGTTTCAACATTTGACTCTGAAAAATATATAAATGAAAACTAAAGTTCGTCCTCTTTCTGCGACTTCTTACGAAATTTCAATCCGATGCTCAAAAAAAAAGTTATGACGATTTTCCCCAGGTCACCTGTTTTGCGTGTAATTCAGGAGTCTGCAAAAAGGCCAACTTTCTTAGATCATATCTCCGAGAATATCCCACGAAACGCTCTGAAATTCGGACCCAAAATTCAGCGTCAATTCTTCTCAAATGGGTTTTTTTTGCGACTTCTGAAACGTCACAGAAAAAAAGTTATAGTGAAAATTCCACGATGACTTGTTTGGAGCAGCGAAAACCCTAGAATCCAAAGCTCTGATACCAAATGTTATGAAACCAGCTCAAGAAAAGATAGAAAAGATAGATTAACGACTTAGAATTCAGCCTCTTCGAGGGGGAAACCTCCTTTACATTACATAAATGAACAATTCTTGGATGATTCAAATGACAAAACCTCCTTTCTATATATAGGAGTCTAAGGAGTCACAATATAACCCAGCCGACCTAACAATAATAATATAAAGCCACAAAAATAACAATAGAGGGATTCTATGGGGCACCGTAATAACAATATGGGGACAATAGGGGCACAACAATATTAATAAGGGGTACAACTACAATAGTAATGGGGTAATCACTAGTATTATAGGGACCCAACACAGTCAAAACTTCTTACTGCCTCGAAGCCTTTTGATATTCTGTCGATTTTTGGGAATCCCGCGCTACGAAACCGAAACAATTACTTTTCTGAATTTATAGCATTTTTGGGTCCAGGCGCTTCGAGGATTTCCTTCACTGAGGGGGACGCCCTGCGATACATGATTAGTGTCATATCATAATCCACCTCTGTTTCCCAAATTAGCCTCTGGTTTTTCCAGTTTTGTGCCATTGCACTTTACCATGGGCCAATGGTCTACACGCTTGACCGAGGGTCCTCGTTGCTCCACTCTGGCCATAACTGCAATTTTTATGAGGATTCCTTCTGATAGCTTCAATCTTTTCTAGGACTTGAATATTTTAGCATAATTTGAAACAGTCATGAAAACTTAGATAGTTTTAGGATCCAATTCGGATCACATATTCTAGAAAAAGTGAAGAGTCCTTTCTATTTTCTCTCTAGGTCCATCCTTTTTAATTTGTCCAATGTGTTCCCAATATCCTCAAGGACCTTCTAGTGCCAGAAAGCAAGGGGGAGGTTTGGAAGCCTCACCCAAATCGACATAGTTTAGAGAATCATGGTTGTGGCATCAAGCTCAAGAAACCATGGAGTGATAAAAAACCCAACTCTACCCCAAAATCAAGGCCCTTCATTTAAAACAAAATACATATCCCTCTATGTTTCAAATTAGAATATGAAGAAGCCTTTGGTACATAGATAAATGTCATATTTGGGTGTCCAAAAATCGAAAACCTATTGGAATAAAGCTTTGGGTTTTGGAGAATCCATTGAATCTATAAATAATTGCCATGGAATGGAGGGAGAAAAAGAGGGAAGATGCCTAGAAAGAGTGACTTCCATAGATGGATCTTTCTCCATTTGATCTACAATATAGGGGCATGGAAATATTTGGCTATGTTCTGCAGGGGCTGATATCTTCCCTTCCAATGCTTCATTGAAAGATATAGAAGTTCCATTTGAAAATCTTGGCTCCATTTGTGCCCTCACACAACCTCCAATTTAGGATGATGGTTGTGTTTCTTATGATTTTGTAGTCTTTGACCTGATAAGAGTCTTGGAGTACATTTCCTTCAAATTGCAGGCATTGGAAATTTGAAGGCAAACCCCATTTATCTTAAATAGTCTGCTTAAGAGAAAAGACAAAGATTGAAACTGTTATCCAAAGAGTAGAAATCTTCCCTTCAATGTTTTTAATAAATATTTGGAAAAAAATCTTTCAAACCCCTGCTTTTTATGAGGGGAAGGGATCTCATATTTAAGAGGAGAGAAAGGGGCTTTTTGTCGTGAGGCCTTCAAAGGATGCACAAAAGGTGAAACCACCACCATCTCCACTATCCTTAATTCGAAACATACATGAAAAAATACATTTATGAGAACAAGGGTCGAGAAAAGACTCCTTGATTTGTGCTTCCATTACTTTAAACACAAATGCCTTAGACATCTATCAAAAGAAGTGAATAAAAAAGAAATAGGGTAAAGGATGGGTGCTATTATCGTCCAAAGTGGACATTTCCAACATTTTAACTATATGCTAGCTCCCTCGACGATTATACATACATCATAGTGATCCTTGTTTGTTATGCTATAGAGCCATAAATGTGTAGGGGCAATATATGCCCACCATCGGATTATGGACTTGCTTCGATCCAATGGTGGGCATATACTGCCCTCGTGCATTTATGGTTGGATATCATAGAAAATAAGGCTTGCCATACATCACAACCGAAGATAACTCTATCCTCTTAAGACAAAGGTGGCAAAATAAATTGGTCCTTGTGCATGGGGATAATCTAGAAACCTTTCATCACACCATGGCACTAACATTGGGTTTGAGGTGGAGCCTTGAATCACAATGGTAGGAACAAGAGATCCATAGACCAACGAAACCCTAGGCTCATCGTATTCCTCTCTCTTCTCACTTTTAAATGGTTATTCTCATGATTTTTATTTTACATCTAAGTTTTGTTTATCAAATATATTTCAACATAGTTATTAGGATGCTAACATTATATCTAATCTCTTAGTCTTGAATATATTTGCCAGCCTAGATCCATCTTAACCAATGGACCTATCAAGCATCAAGAGGGATCAAATCTCTTTTCACTTTAAAAGAGGTTTGTACCTCAAGAGATTTGATCCCTTTAGGCGTTTGATATATCTAGGTTAAGATGTATCTAGGCTGGTTTACTATTAACTATAAATATAAATATAACTATAGTGATTAATTTTAAATTTTTATTTTATTTTATTATTTTATTTTATTTTGACCGAGTTACAAAATCTCTATCATATTGTGATTGAATTTTTAAATAGGAGTTAAGTTTACTTATGGACCTCAAATAAAAGGAATTTTTAAATAAAAAGTGGATCGTGTGAGAGGAAATCTTCAATAAATTATATTATTATAGTGTATATTTTACCCAATATTTATTACTACTCCCACCTAGTAAAAAGTAATCGGTGGGGGATTACTAATTAAAATGTAATATTATTACATTTTATCTAATATTTTCCATCAACCCCAACCTAAATAGTACAATTTATTGAGGGCTGCTTACTCTTTGAGCCTGACCTAGTAAAAAGTGATGGGTGGGGGATTACTAATTAAAATGTAATATTATTACATTTTAGCTAATATTTTCCATCAGCCCCAACCTAAATAGCACATTTATTGAGGGCCAATGCAATATTATTACATTTTACCTAATATTTTCCATTAGCCCCAACCTAAATAGTACATTTTACTAAGGGTCACCTACTCCTTGAACCTTGACCATGAATGGTGTGAAACTCCTAGGGGCGCCTACTCCTTGAGCCTAATCAAGATAGGCTAAGCATGTCATTTTGGGGAATCGAACATGGGTGGTGAGGGAGTTAACAATGCACCTCAACCACTAGGTCTACCCTTACTCAATATAAAGAAAAATTGCAATAAAAAGTGGACCAATGGTAGAAACAAAGCATACAAAAAGACATAGGGCCACTAAACAAATCCATACAAAAGTGCGAACATATCCATAAGAATGTTTTACCTTTATAGGCTACATGCATTCAACATTATCATTTTCTACAACTAATTATGTATCTAAATATAACATCAAACTAAGATGGATCTAAGCTAGTTTAATTCCCCCCTTAAATAGGTTATATTCCACATGGATACCATGGTTTCTTAATACCATGGGTAGTTTTTTTTTTTGTATTATTAATATTTATAGGGTTATTATTATTTTATTGAGTGAGCCTAATGGTCAAGGGCATGGGTTTCCTCCTAAGAATTCACAGGTTCAAAACCAGAGGGGGTAGAGTAATTTTTATTTCTTGTATTATTAATATTCATAGAGTTATTATTAATTTATTGAGTGGGCCTAATGATTAAGAGCATGAGTTTCCTCCTAAGAGGCCACAAACTCAAAACCAAAGGGGATAGAGTATGTATGCCTTAGTAGACTTAGTTGTCAATTCCCCGCAGGAAGGTGGATCCCTTGTACCACAAACAAGGGGGTCTCATGCACCAATTTGGCGCCTAGCTAGAGTATGTATGCCTTCGTAGACTTAGTTGTCAATTCCCTACAGGAAGGTAGATCCCTTGTACCACAAACAAGGGGGTCTCATACACCAATTTGATGCCTGGCTAGAGTATGTATGCCTTCGTAGACTTAGTTGTCAATTCCCTACAGGAAGGTAGATCCCTTGTACCACAAACAAGGGGGTCTCATACACCAATTTGGCGCCTGGCTTGGCTGTGACCTTAAAAATTGACTAATAATAATAATGATTTTTATTTTTTTCACCGAATTAAAATGATTGCATTATATTACGTTACATTAAGTTACACATCTCTACCATATTTTATTTTTATTTTTATTAAGTCAAAATATTTACATTACCGTTACATATCTCTAACATCATGGCCTGTCCTGGGTTGGAGAGCACCTCAGCCCAATAAAAAAATGAGTAATTTTATTTAAAAAACAAAAAAAAAACATTATATTATATTTTAGAATATTATATTCAAACACTAAAGTCCCAACTATTTTACTTTAATTATTTCTCTCTTTTTAACAAATAAATTCCACTTCTCACTTTTGATGAAACCAATTCCACTTCGCTTTCATAAAACCAAAAATTGAATTTATATTTTGTTTATACATAATAATTATATCGATTTTTAATTAAGATCAACATTCACATTAAATTAAATTTGTTAAATATTAAATTTATGAAATATTAAATGTTAAACATTCTCGCTTAATATCTACCACATACTAGATTTTACAACACCTCTCAACCCAACATGAAAAAAAATGATTAATTATCATTGTTTTTTTATAAGAAATGGTACATGTGAAGTAGTTGAATTTAGAGCAAAGCATTATAAAACCACCTTCATGCCCGCTAAAGAATAATGGTAAGATAATTTCGCACTCTAAATTGCATCTACAACATAAACCCTATAACCGTTTTGGAAATAGATTTCTCTACCTAAATGTGAGAACAATAACAATGACCGTTTTGGAAATAGATTTCTACAAAATTTCATTGTTGTTGAAGTGAGAGGGTTATAAATCCATTGTTATGGAACATAAAAGCACATCATGAGATAAAGGACCCTCCCAAAGGGAGGCTTTGGAGCTCACTTGAATGCCATTTCTGCATATGTTCATTTTATCTCATAATTTCTCATTTGATAAACAAATATTTTATTGTTTCTCATCATTTGTTGTACTTAGATATTAGGTTTTATTATGGTTTTATGTTTATTTTAATATAAATAGGTTAAGGTTTAACATAATATCTGTACGGACCTTTATTGTTTTTTATATTTATTTATTTTTTCATTATTATTGGTTCATAATTATAAAATTAATTAGGTTAAGTCTTTTGGTACACTTCTTGTGAAAAAAATCATCATTCTTAATTTCATTAGGAAGTTCAACCATTAGTTTGTTTCCCTGGTTGTATTATATTTCATTCATTTTTAGTAGATGTGCAATTTTATTTTTGTTGTTTTTAATTTGTTGTATAATCATTTATTAGGCATTATTTATGGTTAAAATCCCATCTTTAAGCCTGATTTTATATTTAACTTCCTATTTGTACTCAACATGCATCATATAACACATTTTTCTTAAAAACTGGGCAACCATAACAATTTTGTAGTTTTCATAGTTTTTCTTATGTTTGCATTTTTATAGACTATCTTTTTGTTTCCATTGGTTCCACTAATTGTCTAGTATAATTGATAAGTTTTTAAGAAAAAATGTAGTTGAGGGAAGAACTCCAAGAGTTTTTAATACTCAATGCAATTAGGGTTTTCCTTGTTTACATTATTTCCAACATTTAAGCATAACTATGGCTTGTTGTTAATGATACTTGAAGTTGTTTTAGGGTTAAGAGAAAATGTGATAACCAAATGACTTGATTTAAGTTTTAGTACTTGTTTTCATTTGCATTCACTTATTGTAATTTCATTTATGATTTTTAGAAATGTTCCATTTTATACTTTCAATTTGAATTTTGTTGTTTGATATTTGAATTTTGAAGTTGCTTCAATAGAATAGGAAAGTTAACTTGGTAAAGAAGCAAATTTTTTCAGTTTTAATATGTATCAAGCATACTTTTTTTTCCTTTCTTGCAACTTCATTTTCAATATCTACTTAGTTTGTTTTTAACATTTTTATTTTAGTTGCATACATCACTTATACATGCATATCATAACTTAATTAAAAACATGGTTCATGAAATGCATTTAAAACATTGACACCAAGAGAGGGGCTTGTTGGTTTGATAATGCAATGTGAATAATGGAATGTAAATCAATTTTCAATAATGTAAAAGATCATTTTAATCAAAAACCTCCCTCCCCCCACCCCCCAATACTACAATAGTGTTTGATATTAGTTTAGTCAATGTTTTTCAGTTATTTAATTGTTAGATGTAAAGAGTAGCTAAACAAATTTTTAATAACATAACTAAGATCAAAGTCTCAAATCATTTAAGAGTATCTATTCACATTTTCCAACATAGCATCATCTTAAGAAGATGACAATTAAGCATAAATTAAATAATCAACTCATTGGAAGCATAGAAGCATAAACACATGATTCACATGCTATTTCTATTTTTGAAGTTCATACATGATAACAAATCATCTAGTTTCCTACAATATTTTAATTAGAGGCTTTCTTTCTTCTCCAATAAGGGAATCACTGGGATTTAATTTTAATGGCCTTAGGCTCATGCATTTCACATCTTGTTAAATGTTTATAAATATGTTTCCATGATCATAAAATCAATTATAAACATCAATCAATGACTTCATATTCTATAGGATTTTTTCCTTGCATCTACATGTACAAGGCTATACCAATTATCCCAAAGCCTTGAAACATCTGCTTCATTAACCTTGAAGTGGCACATATACACAATTCATTATATGATAGAGGAAAATACCTCATAAGAGTATTTAAGTTTAATCATATATGTTATAATATCAATTATGCACTACACAATGTACCTTTCTGGGTAAGGGAAAATTAGTACCTTTTCCTTCAAGGAGGCCAACCTATAGCTAATTTAGGGAATACATGTCACATACCTTGGTCCATGCCAAGCCACATCACCAAAAATTCTTAGATAACATACCTAGCTCCACGCTGAACTGGATTACACTAATTCTTCGATAACATAATTTGGTCAAATACATGTTTTACTTATCAATAAATTTAATAATTTGTATATTTGACCTTGACCAAATTCATTCTGTACATGTTAACCCAATAGATACTTTGTTCCTTTTATCCTATAAATAGGCTCTTCAACACTTGTTCAGTCACAAAATCTCTTTGGTCCTTGATGGTGGATGGAGTAACCATCTGAAACGTTGGACATATAACAAACATTACACAGTTCACTTCTAGAAATCTCCAACAACAACATACTGAACTCCAAGCCAAGGCACGCCATGGAAAAACTATGCTTTGTTACCAATTGTAACATACCAAAAACACATGGTACCTCAAGAGTCATGCACCCTTGAAAAAATTTACAAGATATGATGTGGTTTCAATGATTTAAGAAGCATATAGAAAAAAAGAAACGCATATAAACCATCAATAAAAATATTTTCACTAAACAATAAACATGTCTACCAATCAATCCATAGCATTTTCGAATGTACAAATTTTTTTTTTTTTTTTACGTGGAAAAATCTTAACTTTCTATTAATTTATAAAAAGTTACATAAGTATATGCACATAGTGCATTCCCAAGTTGCACCACTAAAAAAGATGGTGCCCATAAATTTAGAGTGAAAAAAAAAAAAAAAAAAAAAAAAAAAAAAATATGGGGCTAGGCAAAAAAGCCTTAGTCACCTTTTTCTCCCTTTCTTCTTTTCTACTTTTCACCATCCTCCTTGGTTAGGAATGTTTGTTGAAATAATTAGTTGGTTCTCTTCTGTCTGCCTCGGATGTTCCTTATCTGATTATGAAATCCCATATGTATAAGCACATTTGAAACCTTCTACCTCATTCTCCTTCGACATTTCTTGGCCTAAGTGACCTTTTTCTCTTGGGTTTTGCGAAGCTGATACCCCTATTCCATGCTGACTCAATTATTCATTCACTGAAGAGGTTTGTGGATTTGGGATTTCCTCATTGATGGGGGGTCCCAACTCCTCCTCTTTCTCTTCTTTGTCAGGTTGTGGTGTTGGTAAATGCCATCCCTTTGGATTTTTGACAAGTTTATTTTTCCTCCTGGGATCGTTCTTTGCCAAAGGAAATGTAGTTTGTAGATGTCCAGTTTGAAGACAGAGATGACATCTAAATGTATTGTTATCATAATATAAGAACTGGGTCCAGCACTAGTTGTTGTCTGTCAAAAGGATATGATTAGAAAGTCCTTTATTGAGGTCTACCTCAACATAAATCGAGTGTTGACAGTGCTGGACCCACGAACATTCAGGGGATATCCCCGGTAAGAAGTCCCAACTAGAACTCACACCGTTTGGTGTAGGAGTCACATCTAGTACGATGGCCCGATTGCCATTATCTTAAATATATGCCTTATCTCTTGCTTTTCAACACATGAGAGTGGTATGCTTTGTCTTCTGACAATGTGGTTTGCATGCCTGTTGAGTTCTAGTGTTACTTTTGTCAAGTTTCTTTCACTGTAGAGGGAGAGAGTGGAAGTGGGTATCCAATCGAAAGGGAAAAGTCCCAACTTTGTCAGAGACACTGTTATGAAACCTGCTCAAGAAAAGATAGTAAAGATAGATCAACGCCTTAGAATTCAGCCTCTTCAAGGGGGCAACCTCCTTTACATTACATAAATAAACAATTCTTCGATGATTGAAATGATAAAACCTCCTTTCTATATATAGGAGTCTAAGGAGTCACAATATAACCTAGCCGACCTAACAATAATAATATAAAGCCACAAAAATAACAATAGAGGGATTCTATGGGGCACAGTACTAACAATATGGGGACAATAGGGGCACAATAATATTAATAAGGGATACAACTACAATAGTAATGGGGTAATCACTAGTATTATAGGGACCTAACATGCCCCTCTCCTTCAAAAAAGTGTTTTCCTCAATGCTTGAGTAGTTCTGGATGCTTCT
>APFE030748851.1:16498-60431 GCA_000404065.3 Pinus taeda
TTTAATTTTGCTAGGGTCTACCTTAACTCCTTCATGAGATATAATATGACCCAAATATTCCACCTCTTGTACTCCAAAGAAACATTTGGATCTTTTTACATATAATTGTTTCTCCTCCAATAGTTGTAGCACCCTGTCAACATGCTCAACATGATCCTTCCAAGACTTGCTGTAGATTAGTATATCATCAAAAAATACTAACACAAATTTTCTAAGGAAGGGTTTGAAAATGGAACTCATCAAACCTTGAAATGTATAAGGTGCATTGATAAGGCCAAAAGGCATGACCAAAAATTCATAATGACCCTCATGAGTTCTTAATGCTGTTTTCAGAATGTCTTCAGTCTTCATTCTGATTTGATGATATCCTGAATGAAGATCCAACTTGGTTAAGTAAATTGATCCATGCAATTCATCCAGTAATTCATCAATGACATGAATGGTAAACTTATCTTTAATAGTGAGCTTGTTGAGCTCCCTATAATCCGGACACATGCGCCATGATCCATTCTTCTTGTGCACCAATACTACTGGAGCAGAGAAAGAACTTTGACTAGGTTGAATTATACCAGCCTCTAGCATTTCTGCAACCATATGTTCAATTTCACTCTTTTGTGCATAGGGATATCTGTACGGCTTGATGTTTGGAGGAACACTTCCTGGAACCAAATGGATAGCATGATCATGATCATGAATAGGTGGGAGACCTTTAGGAGTCTCAAATACCTTGGAATGATTGTCCAAGACTTTTTGAAGATCTGGAGAAATAGATGATTCCGATGTGGAAACATCTAGCGAACTTAATTGAGAAATTACACCTCTTTGTTCCTTTTTTAGAAGCTTTGTCATACTGTTAGTGCTAGTTATCTTTCTCGGTTTCCCTGCAATACCCCTTAATTCAACTTCCTTTCCTTCAGCATAAAATTTCATGAAAAGTTCTTGAAAATTAAAAGCTATTGTACCCAAGGATTGTAGCCATTGGACTCCTAGTACAACATCAACACCTCCCATTGGAATGGAAAGAATTAGGCTAGTCAATACATATTCTCCCATGGATAGCTTGATATTATGGCACTTTCCAGAGAAATTTATCATTCCTCCATTTGCAATCATCACTTGACACTCTGTTGTTGGATATAGGAAGCAATTCAATTCTTTTGCTACCTTACAATGAATAAAATTGTGGGTACTTCCTCCATCAATCAACACTATTGCCTTTTTCTTCTTGATTTGTCCTTCTATCTTGATGGTTTGAGGAGTGGTAATTCCAGTGAATGTATTACAAGATATGGTTGGATTCATTTCTTCTTTATCTAGGCTTTGTTCCCGGAGTATATCCTCTTCCTTTGACCTTTCTTGCTCCTTTTCTTCTTCCTCTTCACAATCTATGTAGAATAATTTCTTCTCAACACACTTATGACCTTTAGTGTATTTGCTATCAGAACTGTAACAAAACCCTTTTTCTCTTTTTTCTTCCAATTGTTGTGGTGTCAACCTTATAGGTTGTGTAAGGCTAGCGGTAACAAGACTTCCATCTTTATAGTTGTCACTGGTATGCTTCCTGGTTGCCATAATTTTGCTTTCCATTTTTTTTGCTAACCTAAATGCTTTCTCTAATGAATCAGGTTCCCAAAGGCGAACATCATGTTGGATATTATCCTTTAAAGACCCTATGAACACATCAATCCTATGCTCCTCTGGAATATCTTTTACCCTTATGTTCGATTTTTGGAACTCTTCAATGTGCTCCATTATTGAACCCTTTTGTTTGAGACTTATCAATTGGCTAAAAAAAGTGTTGCTTTTTGTATCCTCATAATGTGCTGTCAATTCTGCCGTAAAAATTGCCCAAGTGATAACTTTTTTATGAGAGCAAAGCCATTGATACCATACAAAATGATTTGGTTCCAAATATAAAGTTGCAATACGTAGCTTTTGTGTGTTTTGCACATTATTGAGATCGAAAAATTGCTCCATCTGTAATATCCATGTTGTGGGATTCTTGCCATCAAACTTCCTCATATCGATTTTTGGAATATGGTGGTTCCTTGATCCCACATTAGAGTCTATCAAATCATGATTAACATTTATTTTGTTCGCATCATGAGTTTCCTTTACTACCTTTTCACCATTAGTAAGTATTTCTTGTAGAAAATTTGTCAAATCTATCTTCAAATCTGCCATGTCTATCTTCAAATCTGTCTTCAAGTCTGCCATGTCTTTCTTCAAATCTATCTTCAAATCGTCCATCTTAGCTTCCACGCCCTTTATCTTAGATTCCATGCCATTTATCTTAGCTTTTGTTAGCTTTTGTGAGAGTGATGTTTGTTGCACTTGGTCTTGTAATTTTGATATATCATGTAGCATTTCTTCCTCTTCTTCATGAGTCATGCTAGAGATTTTAGGTTACATACTAGGTGTTTGCATTTTCTTTCCTCGAGGGCAAAAAATTAAAAAAATCTACACACATTTTTTCACTTTGTAGGAGCTCGATATTGCCTCTGATGTATCTCTGTACTTTTGGATCATCCAGTTATGAAATTTTGATTTGTAGTAGCTCTCTGTGTCCTCTTTCCAATGCCACTAGTCTAATCCAAATTGGATTCTCCAAGGAAGGGTTATGTGAAATCTCCCTAAGTGACCTGATTATAGACTAGTTCAATAGAGCAAACTTGTACGACGTGCCATGAGTCACTGTTTCGACCTTTGGCTTTGAAAAATATATGCAAGAAACTACAGTCCGTCCTCTTCCTATAACTTCTTATGAAATTTCAATCCGATGCACAGAGAGAAAGTTATGACGATTTTCCCCAGGTCACCTGTTTGGAATGTAATTCAGGAGTCTACAAAAAGACCAACTTCCTCAGATCATATCTCCGCAAATATAGTGTGAAAAGCTATGAAATTTGGACCCGAGGTTCAACACAATTTCTTCTCAAACAGTTTTTTTTTTTTAGCTTCAGAAATATCATATAAAAAAAGTTATAGTGAAAATGCCATGATGACCTATTTGGAGCAGGAAAACCCTAGAATCCAAAGCTCTGATACCAAATGTTATGAAACCGGCTCAAGAAAAAGATGGAAAACATAGATCAATGCCTTAGAATTCAGCCTCTTCGAGGGGCAATCTTCTTTACATTACATAAATGAACAATTCTTCAATGATTTAAATGACAAGACCTCATTTCTATATATAGGAGTCTATGGAGTCACAATATTACCTGGCCAACCTAACAATAATAATATAAAGCCACAAAAATAGCAATAGAGGGATTCTATGGGGTACAGTAATAAAAATATGGGGACAATAGGGGCTCAACAATATTAATAAGGGTTACAAGTACAATAGTAATGTGGTAGTCACTAATATTAGAGTGACCTAATAATGGTTTTCGGTCCATGGTATTGGATGCTTCAGCATGTATAAATATGTATTGTAACAATAAAAAGGAACATAATGAAAAATCAAGCTAGTAGTCCTGGTTTTAGGATCCAGGGGAAAATCTCTGTGTACATGTGTTTTATGTGTTATTTCTTGTGTTTTAGAATTCTTATGCAGGTAATATCTGTACGGGGTTAAAAACTACACTTAACACACTTGAGAAGTACCTGTAAACACAAATGGAAGACAAATAACTAATCGAAGAAAAAGATCTAGTGAATACAAGTAAATGGAATCAGATACATTCACACATATAAGCATCATATAACAAGATAAAAATATGGAAAAAGGTTCAAATACTTTATTCAATAGAAGGAATTACAACCATCAAGTCTGATTTGAAGTCACTCCTCCGGCTTTGGTTCCATCCACATCACATCATAAGCATGAAAACCCGATGACATTACAATACTTGCTTCAAAGCCAATTCTTATAGCAACATTATCTCCTTACAATTTAACATAATCAAGCCCCTGATCACTTAGATGAGTGGTCAATTTATAGGGAGATGAAGGAGGTTTTTTCATAAATGGTGGTATTGAATGGCCTTCCATACTTAGAATTAGTTCCATGGAGGAAGGGATGAGAGGATAGGATGCATCTTAACTCATTCCTCATCCATTTTCGAGCTCATAGGTGTTGATAAGTGAGGGAACCTTCTAGATGACTCCAACAGATAAGAATATTCTCCATACCCTATGTGAATTTTCCTCAAACTCACCCAACATAGGTGAAAGCAAGCCTAAGTGCTCTGCATAGCACCCTGGCATGGACTTAACTACTCTGTAGCACACCCTTACATGGGCATACCTACGCTAGTCCCTCTAGAGGGCATTTCTGGATGTCTTCAAGTCATGAAACTATCTGGGAAGGAGGCATTCAAAGGGGTGACTTGTTTAGGGAATGTAGCAACTGAAATTAAGGTTTGACGAGCCCTTAAACACTAATATAGATGATGGGATTGATATGGCCAAATGGATGTGTAACAACTGCCCCATAAAGCATGAAGTTGGAAAAATTCCAATGTTGAATGAAATGATTACGATGTGATGAGGAGGTATCAAAGTGGATGGTGACCTACATCAATTACAATACATATATCATTATTTTTTTATTTTTACATGAATCGCTAAGGAAAGACATACCCATGCTTAGCTTATAAAATTTCATTACATGTAGATAAACAGTCGTCTATAGTTATAGACCCATGATCGGAATGACTATCAATGTAAATCCATTGTACATATGATCTAGTACTCCTGAAATCGCAATCCAGATGGATGAAACTAGATTTAGGGTCTTCTATCTCATTCAATCGTTCACTCAAGTATGATTCTAACCATACGAATATCTGATCTGAAGTCGAACATGGGAAGACACCATCTGATTACCAACCAATGATGTAAGTTGTTAACGGACGCGAGAGAAATAACGAATAATGATAATGATCCTCAAGGTACTACAGTACATTCTACATGGTGTGAATGGGTGATTTAATGTCAAACACCATACAAAGTATTTTGGACGAAGGCCATTGATGTCAACCTATTGCCAGAAGTGATAAACTTGTCATTGATGTATGTAAGCCTCAAGGTACTGGAGGGGTATTTCTAAGTCAACTTCTTGGATAATGTGTTGATGTCGACAAGAAGAAACTCATTGCAAGAGGGCCTTGATGTATCCCACATCAATGACATGAAACAAGTGTAGTGATTTTAGAGATGGAATTTATCTGACGACACAAGGTTTTGGAATGGTGGTCATAAAAATGAAGGTTTATGGTATTGCAAATGATGAATTTTGACTAAATTACTTCTCTTGAACATGTCAGTGACACTGAAATGAATTGGTAGCATTGACCCAAAACAGAGTGATGGATGGTATGATAGACCAATGGTGCGATAACCATCAAGCTGATAACCCAACCCAGATAGTCACGGTGATGGAGTGAAAGTGTCATGCTCAAGAGCGACCTGATACCTTAAAGTGGATTTCCCCTTTTTCTGATTTTCCACATTCATTGCTAACCAATACCTATTTATTTCTATCAAGCTTGAGTAACATATGCTTGTTGTATAATACCACCCTTCAAGGGAATCCATCACTATTTGATGTTTTAGTGAGTCTAGCAAAGGTGAAACTCGGTCTTGTCTATATGGACAAGTTTGTTGCTATTTTATGTTTTAACGAGTTTAACGACAAAGATAACTCGATCGTTTTCATGTTTTGAGAGTTTCAAAAGGGATAAAAAAAAACTCCACAAGTAATTTTTCGTAGATTTGTTTCTCAAGCCCGAAAATGCATAAAACGTTACGAGAGAGAACCTATTGACCATGTTCGATTAACATATTCCTCTTTTGTAGTTAATCTATCTCAGCCTGAAAAAGGTTAAACTTATACTGAGTAGATGTCATTTCCAATCTGTTAATGAGCTGAAAAGGACAAATGCTCAACAATCTTTTCATATTTCAAGAATCTAAAAAGTGCTTAAAGAGGAATCCACTATGAGGAACAAGTGGTGTCTAGGATAGCAAGTAGTTCCAATGATGTTAGAACTTCTCAAAACATGTTGATTTATGTGAAGAGGCTGGCTAATAAGACCACTCGTTGCAACTATTCCTCAAAAGGGTAAAACGACCAAGTGAAAGCGTATGATCGGCCAAGCAGATAGTGACGATGGAAGGATAAAAACCAAGGCTCATCTGACGGAAAAGGTTGATAGAATGGCAATCACGAGGGTTAAAATGGAGATGGGTTCATTTTTACACAATATTTAACCATAGGGAACTATGCTTGGATCCAGTTTCATGTTTACACAAGATTGGAATGAAAAACTATGCTTGGATTCAGTTTCATTTTTAAACAAGCTTAAAATGAAGAACTATGCTTGGATTTAGTTTCATTTTTACACAAGCTTAAAATGAAGAAATATGATTGAATTCAATTTCATTTTTACACAAGCTTGAAATGAAGAACTATGCTTGAGATTGGTTTACATGCCCCCAACATGATGAAAGGGAGAGTCTCCTATAACCAGATGGAAATCACTGCGATGAAGCAGGATGGTTATCCAACACCTTTTCGGCTTCGTTTAGATAGGGACAAAGGTGAATGGGTGATTCCCTTCACATAACCTATAGGGAAACTTAAGTTTACCACTAGGTGCATGGCCCCCAAGCTTCATTACATTCACCTAAGACTACTCATGGCTATCAGGTGGATGGAATGAAGGTTCATTTACGAGATCAAGTGAAAGACTCGACTGGGATTTTACGAGATCTAATGAAAGACTCAAATTGGAACTTTGCTCTAGGGGACCTTGTTTCATTTTTTAATTACCTTGACATAAGACAACGAACTCTACTCGGATTCCTTGTTTCATTTTTTAACGAGCTTGACACAAGATAAGAAACTATGCTCATACTCCTTGTTTCATTTATTAACGAGCTTGACACAAGACAAGGAACTATGCTCATATTCCTTGTTTCATTTTTTAACGAGCTTTACAGAAGACATGGAAGTATCCTCATGGGAGTTGTTTCATATTTTTATGAGGTTGACACAGTCAAAGAACTATCCTCATATTCCTTGTTTCGTTTTTAACAAGGTTGACAAAATACAATGAACTATCCTCATATTCCTTGTTTCATTTTTTAACGACGTTGACACAAGACAAAGAACTATCCTCACCTCCTTGGTTTCATTTTTTAATGAGGTTGACACAAGACAACGAACTGTCCTCATGGGAGCTATTTCATTTTTTAATGAGGTTGACATAGTAAAAGAACTATCATCATATTCCTTGTTTTCATTTTTTAACGAGGTTGATACAAGACAAGGAACTATCCTCATATCCTTGGTTTCATTTTTTAATAAGGTTGACACAAGACAACGAACTATCCTCATATTCCTTGTTTCATTTTTTAACGAGGTTGACACAACACTAGGAACTATCCTCATATCCTTGGTTTCATTTTTTAATAAGCTTGACACAAGACAAGGAACTATCCTCATATCCTTGGTTTCATTTTTTAATGAGGTTGACACAAGACAAGGAACTATCCTCATATCCTTGGTTTCATTTTTTAAGAAGGTTGACACAAGAAAAGGAACTATCCTCATATCCTTTGTTTCATTTTTTAATGAGGTTGACACAAGACAAGGAACTATCCTCATATCCTTGGTTTCATTTTTTAAGAAGGTTGACACAAGAAAAGGAACTATCCTCATATCCTTGGTTTCATTTTTTAATAAGGTTGACACAAGACAACGAACTATCCTCATATTCCTTGTTTCATTTTTTAACGAGGTTGAAACAACACTAGGAACTATCCTCATATCCTTGGTTTCATCTTTTAACGAGGCTGACACAAGACAAGGAAGTATCCTCATATTCCTGGTCATGACCCATATGAGGTCATGACCTCTAAGAGGTTCTCATTTGATGGGGAAAAATGCTCTGGAAGGTATCTGTATCAATGAAACTAAGATCTGGTTTCAATACCCCCAGTACATAATGTACAACATCAATGAATTGATCATCAGTTGATGTAGGAATTTAACGGTTTGCCACATAATTAACCCATGGCGGGGATGATAACATTGGTACAAAAGGACCATTTAGGGAAGATAGTCGACTGGAAGCCATATTTTGACCGAGAAATGAAAGCTGGTCAACAGTGACAATTCTTCCTTCATGCGGGAAACAAATCACTTGAAAGAGTGTTGAAACAATAACTCCCATGTCATAAACATAGTCATGCCCAAGAAGTAAATTTTAATCTAAAGGGCCTGCGACTACCATCACATTCAGATAAACGGTTTTTCCTCCCAATGTAATAGGTAATTGAGAAAGGATCCCTAATGGTTGATTGGTTCCTCTATTAAAATCCATCAGATTCTGGGTAACAGGCACAAGTGGTGGTGAAACAAATGGGAAGATCATTATTTTAAGATATGAGGAATACTAGAACAATTTCGAATAATATGGTCTCCTGCACAAAGTTTGCATGGATATCAAACTTTGTGAGGTTTGCTGAACAATTTCTCATCATATATTACATTCAAAGCAATCGTTGCTTTGTTGCCCCTCTGTTGAATTTGCTTCTTCTTCTTCTTCTTAGCCACCTGGTTACTAGTACCAATACTTTCACCAGGTGAAGAGGAAGAAGGGGAGGAAGAAATAACTAAGGAAGAAGGCAAAGTGTTAGCTTTTAGATCAACTAGAAGTTGATTTTGTCCAGTTGGAGGAGTACTCAATTGCAGAGAAATCATGAAATTTTGAACCAAGGAGGTTGAAAACAACCATACTAGCAAGCCAATGGTAAATCCCGAAAGGGATAATGTAGCCATATAAGGAGCAGCATTATTTCTAAAAGGAGGAAAAGGACTAGGATTCCCATCAAAAGGAATTCCTTGATTGGTGGACTCTAGATTTGTTTCCATATGTTTCAACCTAATACCAACTAAGGAGTGAGCATGGAGGATGTTATCCGCGGTCAATTAATTTTATTTTAATCAAACTAACATAACAAGACAAAAGAAGGATAATCTAGGCAAAAGGTTTACCAAGCCACTGGGAACTATAGAATACGTCCTAGCTAACCAAGAAGTATGGGCACACAATCTCCCCGAATGTGGTGTTTGGTGTATCACAGTGTACAAGGTGGTCGACTCGGTTACCTAAGGATGGATAGAAACTTAGTTTTTTCCTCCCATATATACCCAAAAGTACGTGGAGGCCCAATTCGTACAAGGATTGTCTAATGCAAAACCACACAGTGAGAGCATTCCCACATACTTTACGTACTGTAACACCATGCTATATACCAGAAGGTACGTGGACGAGCTACGATATACTCACATACATGGAATGAGGTATCAGAATTGGGATGTATTGTAGATAAGTTAGTGACAACTGCTTTGTTTTACGACATTGGAACACGTCTCTAGCCTAGAACCGCTAAATGTTTTTCGTTAGGTGACAATGCTCAATTCGGTAAATTTAGATAAATTGTAAGTTGATATTCTTTAGAATTTTCCTTTCAAGGTTCACCAAGTGATGTATGTTTCCAATTCCTAAAATTCAACTAATATGATAAGAATTATTTCCATTCAATTAAATAATGAAAACCTTAGCTAGTAGGGATAGAGCAATCAAATCTTTGACAAAGAGCAAAGAGCACATCTAATGCAATTTCCCTAGCTATTCCTTTCAAGCATTCAGAAACTAGATTATGAACTCTGCAAGTTTTTATTTTCGAATCCCTTAATGTTATGATGAACAAAAAAGGAAGCTAATACACATACAATCAATTAATATTTTTATAATATCGAATACTTTATGACAGTTTAGTTTCGAAGAAAAAGAAGACTTTTACGACATTTTCTTTCGAACAAAGATTAATTGACTATAATCTAACTTTGACTATGAATCGATAATGACAAAGAAATAATCGAAGAAACATTAATTAATCAATTCAAAGTAGGGATGGAAAAAGAAAATACAAGTTGATTTCAGAGACATACTAAAATCACTAATCTTTCAGCAAACATAAAGAGAAGGAAATTTGGAGAAAAACTCAATATAATGGTGAAAATTTTCTGTAAGGTGGATAAAAACAGGTCAAAGAGGGCCTAATTGCACTGCAAAGCACTGTCTCTCACTCAAGGGTGCTCTACAGAGCACTATCCCCGGACCAAGCCTACGCTGATTCCTAAGAGGCCACTCAAAAGTCATCTAACCTCAAATGTTCACTAAATAACACTTCAAAAATGTTGAAATACAATCAATGAAAGGAAGTAAGGTGCGCTAGAGTGTCATAGGATGTGGATAAGCTACATGGAATGATAATCATTCCCCAATGGAGTCACCAATTTGTTTTGAAGAATTTGGTATCTACAGATAAATACTAATTCCCTAGATAAGTAGCCATATCTATAACAATAGTTTAAAGCACTTTAGCCCTTTCCTATAATTTATAGATAAGACAAAGAAGATGACAAGACCTACATGTAGATCCACTTTCCTCTTGTATCCTTTGTATCGATCATGTTGCTCATACATAACACGCTTGAGAAGTACATGCAAACACAAACAGAAGAAAAAGACGTGATCAAAGCAAAAGATCTATTGAATACAAGTAAATGGAATCAGATACATTCACACATATAAGCATCATATAACAAGATAAACATATGGAAGAAGGCTCAAATGCTTTAGTGAATAGAAGAAGGAATTACAACCATCAAGTATAATTCGAAGTCACTCCTCCAGCTTTGGTTCCATGCACATCACATCATAAGAATGACAATTCGCCAACATTACAATACTTGCTTCAAAACCAGTTCTCATAGCAGCATTATCTCCTTACAATTTAACATAATCCAGCCCCTGATCACTTAGATGAGTGGACTATTTATAGGGATATGAAGGAGGTTTTTTCATAAATGGTGCTATTGAATGGCCTTCCATACTTAGAATTAGTTCCATGGAGAAAGGGATGAGAGGATAGGATGCATCTTAACTCATTCCTCATCCATTTTTGAGCTCATAGGATTTGATAAGTGAGGGAACCTTATAGATGACTCCAAAAGATAAGAATATTCCCCAAACCCTATGTGAATTTTTCTCAAACTCACTCAGACCAAGTGAAAGGAAGCCTAAGTGCTTTGCAAAGCACCCTAGCATGGACTTTACTGCTCTGCAGTGCACCCTTACATGGGCCTACCTTTGGTGGTCCCTTTAGAGGCCATTGATTGATGTCTTCAAGTCATGAAACTGTCCAAAAAGGAGGCATTCAAAGGGGTGACTTGTTTAGGGAATGTAGCAACTGAAACTAGGGTTTGATGAGCCCTAAAACACTGATCTAGATGATGGGATTGATGTGCCCAAATGGATCTGTAACAAGCTTACTTCCACATCTCTTTGACTAGGCACATAGTGTAACACAGTCCGCAAACATTTACCCAAGTTAACCAGTCCACTTGGGTAAACATATGACGAGAGGCTACTATGATGTGATTCAACTCCCCATGTACACTTTGGGAAGTGGAATTTACAAAACCAAACCAATATGACCTTCCATACATGCTACATAACCTTTAGGATCCAACAAACCCTTCTGGGTGATCCACCCCTAAGGAAACTTGACATTTCACTGATTTGGACCCCCATGCACTCCCATGAAAAGCCATGCATGTGAATGAGGCACTCTAGTTGCTTCCACAACAAGGGAAAGCCAATGATTGTGGACTTTTCTAGTTAGTTATGAGCTAATGACTCCAGATTTTGTGCCACTTTTTTGGGGCGAGGACTCAAGCCACTGCTCGAAAATTTATGAAACTTTCAGAAATGATAAATGGCATTAAAACAAAGGTACAAATGCAAACACTTGATAAATGACTTGACTGGACCCCTACTATCCATGATAGGCATTTCATCAAGGATGTCACAAATATGCATTCTACAGGTCATAAATATAGATCTGAGCATAGGTGTCTCATGTATCTGATATTCATAAAGAAGCATTGTTTCCATATCATAATAGTTGTATTATCATCTATTAGGTCATATATTCATTGTAATTTCAATTACTAATAAGAAAATGATGAGATCCATACATCAAGTCTATCATAAAACATAATCATAACCAATTTAAAACCAATAAAAATAATAAGGATATAGCAGCCATAAAATTCACATATAATCCAATACATTTACACATGAAATACCAAGGCGAATAAGCTCTTATCAATGAATGCAAAAGCCAACTAGGTTTGGGACTTCCACAAACCATTCGACCATAGATTGGTTGAACCAATTCTTTCTTTCATGCAATCACTCCCATGCCATATTCTAAGTATGAACGTGGGAATAAAAACCAAACCAATCTAGGTTTCTTGAGGCTTTATCATAATCCCCACTGGATCACTAGGTCTTAAACAAGCATGGATGCCAACAGATTTCTCCAGCTACAGTACTCCTTTCATTTTATTCTAATTGCTGTACTTTAGCACTCCTTTCACTTTATTCTAATTGTTGTACTTTATCATTTTATTCTACCTCTATTTTTTCAATAGAAAAAGATTGAAAAATTTTCATTAAGATGGGAAATGTTTTACATTATCAAAGGTTTGGTTAAAAACAAAGCAGATACCCATGCTCTGAGAATATCCATAAGCCTAAACTCTCATTGTAATGCATAATCCATAATCCTAAACTGTCATTGTAATGCGGAGATTGCCACCTCCTTGCCACATATGCAAACAAAGCCTGAACAGGGAGACAAAAGAGAAAAGTCTAAGAAATAGATGCATAATACAACATATCAAAATGGGTATAAAACCAAGACAAGGAACCTTGAAATAACAACATCAGTAAACCAAAAGTAAACCATCGACTTTATATTAGCTATCTCCTCTATATTAACAACATCAGTTGTGCTGCTGCTAATTTGGTTTGTGGATAAATCTCGACTTGCTGCCTTGGCTTGCCCTTCTTGGTACCCTGTATCACATAACTTTACCTATTTACCTCTTTGCTTGTTCGGAAGAATATGGGAGATTTTCTTGAGGATCCATTCACCACCACTACCATTGCCTGCAAGAGTGGAATGAACAAGACTAAATTTAGTGAATGAAAGAAAACCAGAGATCAATAGCTTGTCGTCCCCCAAATGAGGTAATGTTACAACCATTTTATAAATATGTGCAAATTGCGGATTGTGCGATTTCCTGTGTTGACTTTATCGATGTAATAAAGTCACATCTAAGTGAAATTTTGGACAATAACAAATTAAAAATATATATCTTTGAAAATGGTTTCTATATATGGATTACTGTCTATATTCAGATTATCATCTATACAAGGGCATGTGCTCTATGTTTGTAGAAAGCACTTCCACATACGGAAAGTCACATTTTTCCAAACAAAAAAATTGGACTATTTCTGGATTTGTGCGTATTATCGGGGATAAGAGGATGGAAATGGGGTGAAAGCTATAGATCATTCCACTAAAATGAAATCTCCTTGATGTCATGTATATATAATTTAATTTTTAATTATATTTTTAATTATTATTTAATATTAAAGTTTAATTTATTTAATATATTTTAAGTGTTAATTATATAGTAAATATATAATTTTAAATATTGATTAATTTATATATATAAAATTAATTTTATATCAATAATATTAATATTAAATTAACATAAATACTTAATTTTTCATCGTCATTCATTCACCATTGCGAAAATTAATTACAACATTTTTTTCTAACATCAAAACTAGTTATTTGTAAATAAATACCAAAGATATTTTAAAATCTATCATATTTATTTTAAGTGTTAAATCTTAACATGGTGCGTATGCAATGTAGTAGTTCATTGTTTTATTTTATTTATTTATTGGTCAAGTCTAACTTTGAGGGCCTCAAGGAGATTTGACCTTGCAACCTCTAAATTGGAAAGGTACTTAGCAACAAGAACTCACTCAATTGAGTCATCCCTTAGCCTATGTATGGTAATGATTTGAAGATATTTATAAACTTATTGTGAAATAGAATTATATATATATTTTATTATATATATATATAATATATATATTATATAATATATAATATATATATATATATATATATTATATATAATATATATATTCAAGGCTACTCATAATATTAATTTTAATTATTATTATTAATAATTAACAAGAAGTTAGGGGCGGTGGGGACGGGATGGGTGTTATACTGCCCCTGGGAACATGTAGAGTTTAGATTCACATCGGGGGATAGGATTAGCCATAGATGACAAAGACAAATTTCTTGACTTTTGGAAAGGTTTGAAATTTGATATAAACTTTGGCATTAGAAAAGTATGCATTCCGAGGGGGAGTTCATGCTTGTAGTTAGAATGATCTCAAAACTTCAATCATTATTAGATCCAACATGTCCTCTAGTGGTGAAAAGAATAACTCTCTAGCTAGGAAAACTAAAAGAAACCTCCATATATCATGTATAGAGGTACCTAAATGGTGAACTTGATCACATGGTGAGTCGGGGAGTGGAAACTGAGAAAAGGATCCCATGAATTAAATGGTGACGACAAAGGAATTGTTCCAATAGCATAATTGAATGAAGTTAATCATAGTGTTCCAAGCACACATTGATGTGGTTGGTAGAGGATTTCATCAGTGGAAAATAACTCTTTGTGCATATGACAACTACGGAGTAAGGCTCAACATGCACCCACTTGGAGATTTCTCCTAGATACGTGGTATACTAAGGAGATTGGCCCCATGTTAATTTTAGATACCAATGGTATGTTCTATGCTTGCAAAACTTACTTCAATTTCCTTTTGTAAGCCCAATGCCAATTCCAATTTAGTTTCCAACAGGGGTCACCTAAACCATTAATTCACATTGACAATAAGTGTAGATATCACATAAATAGTAAAATGCAGAAGACAAGTCGAGACAAGAGAACACAAATATGTGGCTAATGCCAAGGAAAAAATCCTCAAGATCGGGAAAACCCTTGATGAATTCTTCTTATTATAAATATCAAATGTTCAATAGGGAGATAAAGTATAATAATACAAAGTCGAAGTCAAAATTGACTTGCCAAATCACTGTCCAAAATAGTCGTGTCAAAACTGCAATTCTGCTTTCAATCAATAACAGTAAAATCAACCCAAACCAGAAAGTTACCAATAGTCAAAGTCTGGTTAATTTTCTCCAAAGCAATTTGATAAAAGGAGAGAGGAACTCGGCCTCTCCTGCTGGTCAAACTCAACCTAAAATAGTCAACAAATTTGTAGTCAAAATTAGTCAACCTGAAGTCCACCCTCCCGTAAAATAGCCTTGTGGTCAACCTAGGTCAAAGTTCCTAAAATTTTTCAATTTTTGTGTGTTGGGATGGGGTCCCTAGGGTTAGTTTGGGGTTAAGATAACCCAAATTTTGGTACAATTTTGTGAATGATGTAAAGTCTTTACAATTTATCGATGCGAAGTGCGTACATAAATAGGAGTCAAAGGGGCTTAACCCCTTGTTTTATGTAAAGTTTTGAGTTAGTTTTGAGATTCACCCATGGTCCACGGACCATGGCATTGTATGAAAAAGTCTCTAAAGAGTGAGCCTTAGTGAAAGGAAGTAGTAATGAAAACAATGAGAAAGAGAAATGGGTGGATTGAAGAGTTTAAGGCAGGAAGACCCTGCTTCCTATGCTTAGATAGGGAAAGAAAGGCTGCATAGTTGAGTGCGCAGAGGCCTAGGAAGAGTCCATAGCTGAGTGCATGGACCCATACAACTATGTTAGCAGGGTAGTTTTGATTCTGTAATATGTGAATTGAGATCAAGAAAGACAAGTTTCTAAAGAGTTATTGGGTATTTCTATTCATGTCTATTTATGTTATATGTCGTTGACGAATGACTTGATTTATGAAATAATAATTGAATGCTACATGATTCTCTTTAATAAGTCTCAATAATGTGTACAATGCATGTTTAATTATGTTTGCGAAGACTCTGGTGACCCCTCTTGTGTTTATTAATAACATAAGTAGATCTACGTAAACATCAAGTTAGATTTCTTTCTGATGCATGGAAGTATGTGGATCGACTATTAAAGGTCCACAAGGGCTAATTGTAGACCTCCACGAAGGCTTGAAGTATGTTTTAATAGAGTTGCGGTAAGGTGCCCTAAGGTTTTATCGATCTACGCGAAGGCATATCCAAGGCACTGGAAGACATCACACTTGTCTCTGCATGCAGAAACCTGGTTCTTGCATCCTCCCATACTGCTTCGGGTGAGACTACAGCCTTCTTTACATGGGTTGTTGCCAAAAGGGCCAGTAGTGTAGCGTTTTGTTGGTTGGTGCAACTAACTCCGAACCTGGTTTAGGACCCCCTAAGCCAACAAATGGTTCCATTGTCGGGACCGGGATCTACTTCAAAGTTATGTGTGATGTCACATCATTGGAATCCGACCAAGAAAGAAATTGAAAAGTGGTTGGATCAGAAGATTCACAAGTTTGCGGTGCAAGAAAACATGAATCTACGCCTATCAAAGGAAGAGTAGTTGAATAGTTATTTGTATACAAAGATACACAATATTTTCTTTTGCATCTTCCTTATTGAGCTATATGAGTGGTTGGCTAAGTTGTCAAACAATCAAGGAAGGTGGAATCTCAATATACGTATAGTATGGACTCGAAAATTAGTATGACGACTAGAATCCTTTGAAAACAAGATAATGTGGGTTGTCGATCATTGATTTGATTGAGTTCTAGGGGGGTTTGTTACAAAATTAGCAGTTGATACCTTAGTCAGCGATAGCGCAGTGAAGCAAAGATTTTGTAAGGGAAGGCGAGGTAAGTATTTAAGATCATTGAATACTTGGATTAAAATTTTTTGATGTAAAAAATGGGTGATGCTGTTACCTTGATGTTTAGAGCTACATGAGGTGGAGAATTATTTAGAAATTGAAAAGGATCACGACTAGAACATAGTCCATTGATTGGACCCCCTTCAAGTGACGATGAAGGGGTAGGACAGACTATGTCGCGAAGCGTTGTTCATTTAATCACCTAGGGGATTCCCAAAAAAAATCATCCATCCACCCCACCTCCACCTCTGCCTCCACTGCACACACCTTCGCCCACGCCTACACCTCCACCTCCACAGTCCAATATGGTGAATGAAATGAAGATGGCGGTCTTCAAGGGAATATGAAGCGATGAGTCGAAACAGTTCTAGTTTGTTGCGAACATTGTATGGACCGTGCAATAGATTACTGATGACAATATAAAGAAGGTGTAGTTAGTTACCTCTCTTCATGATCGCACGCTAACCTAGTACATTAAGTATTGCTCTGATAATCCTCTTGCATCACTAGTAGAGACTAAGACGGATTTCAGAAAAGAGGTTAGTAAACCCAAACCTGACTCACAATTAGTAATTTGATTTAAAGAGATCACGATGAGAGTCGATGAGACAGACTCGGTGCTTGTGATCCAGGGATCTTTTGCTTATAGATGTATGAAAATAATCACATGTGAAAATTGCATCTTAATATATGGATTTAATGTGCACACCACAAAGAAGAAGAAACACATAAAGGCATGAAAAGAAGACAACAAGACTTGATAACAAAGTTCGTCCAACTTGGATTACATGTCCAGGCCCTGCTCGATCAATGAGGAGGCTTTCATTCATTAAATGCCATGAAAATAAGAGAATACAATCATTAGTTATATAAAAGCAGTATTATACCTCCATTCTGAAAAATGGTTGAGAAGAAGAGAACTCAGTTGAAGAAATGGATAGCACCACTATGTTCGCGGCATCAAGAAGGGCAGAAACCATATAAAATTTTCGCAATTCAGACAAAATGATTAATCACCCGTCCTGCAAGTTGTTGCATCGAACTGTGTGCCAAAAATACTCTCCCCCCTTGCACTTTTGTGTGCATTAAGATTTAGAGCATAATGGCGCTTGAAAATCAGGGTCGGTTTTTTTAGATTAGAATTCATTTAGATGGAAGGGTCGGTGGGCACAATAAAACCCCATAGATAGTTTTTTAATGTTTAAAGCGATAATACACAAAACATTTGAAAAACCAACTGAAACCTTAAAAACTGAACTTCAAACATATAAAATCAGGCTTATAGACCCATCGAGTCTGGCCCCCATATCACAATTGGCATATCGTTGGTTCAATAGTCCTGTTAGCGGGGGATTTTCGACTGCTAATCACTGATATCGACGTCAACCGATCGCATCGACATATCACTCATATAATAGCCTGGGGTTCTGGTCTACCGATCACCGATCTACCGATTAGATATGGATTGTTGATCTATTCCTTGATCGGACAGTCCAAATTGCATCGCATGTCGTTATCACATCACCCCTAGGATCGTCGATCTCCCGACCATCGATTTAATCCTAGCCATTGATCAGTTTTTTAATCCGACGATGGAGATCGCGCATTGCTCATTCGCATATCACAATCAAAATGGCCTAGAGGTCCTGCTCTATGCCTTGTGCTTCACCAACAGATCCACCAATGTGAATCGCTCCAACGCATGTCTTAAGTCCCCGATATCACTGATAGCTTGCCTTTCCCCTACCCAATATATCAGCAATTGTTGAATTGGGGTTTTAAAGGCCTTGCGTTAAGTTCGCCTTTTACACTTTTTCCGATGTGATTTTCCCTTTTAAAGGCTTAAAGACATTTTTTAGGGAAAAAGCCTCATTTTCCAAAGGAACAAGGCAATCTTCTTTCTACCATAACTTCATCATCTAGACTCATATTGGAGTGTCGTTCACACCGTTGGAATCAGGGTGACAAGTGCTTCGATCTGATATTAAGATACTTGCCTTTCTACCACTTCGAATTTTGACCCTTTCCATGCCACTGTATCTAAAGATCCACCTAGATCAATCCTCCCCATTGAGGAGCTTTTGGATTTCCAAAAGCTTTATTAGTCAATTGGCAAGTGAAGGAATTGTTCCCTCACTCTTTCTTTCTCCATCCATTTTGCCTTGCTCGGGTGCATCCCCTTGAAACCAACTCGAAGGTATTCCACATCTCCATGTCATGAAGTCCTGGTTCTTCTATCAAGGATGATGTCTTTAGGTAACTAATCGAGATATTTTGGTGCAAAATCATCAACTGTAGGAACTGTGCCCACCTCCTCACTATCCATAATCATATTTGGTTCATACAGCTTTAATTTCTCTACATTCACTACTGAGTACATCTACATATATATGGGCAAGTCGAGATGAAAGGCATTGTTTCCAATCTTCTCCAAAATGGTCAATGGGCCATACCGGATTGGTCGCAACTTCTTCCCTTTACCCTTCATCCTATCCTTATTGATATGGAACCACACTTTGTCGCCCACTTGAAATTGATGGTCGACTCGGTGTTTGTCATGCCAAGCCTTTTAACAGGCTTGACTTTTCTCCGACTACTTTTGTGCTACTTGGTGAATCGACTGGATTTGCTTAATGAACTATTGAGCTTTATCCCTGTCATTACGTCCACTGGAATCATCTTCCCTTCCAAAGACCATATCAAAAGGGTCCTTTGGCAGGTAACCAAAACATGTCTCAAATGGTGAATGTTTTGTAGGTGAGTGCACTGCTCAGTTGTAGGAATGCTCCACATATGGGAGATTCTCATCCCACAACTTAGTATGTTTCCCACAATAGCCTCGTAACAAGTGTACCATGGTGTGGTTGACAACCTTTGTCTACCCATTAATCTGTGGATGAAATGTCATTCTTCTTTTAAACATGGTGTCCATCATCTTCGACAAGTTGGTCCAAAACTGTCCAAGAAAGCGAGAGTCCCAATTTGACACAATCGATGTGGGTAGCCCAAAATGGACCCAAACATGCTGAAAGAAAAGATAAGCAGTCTACTCTACAGTAATCAGCTTTTTACAAGGCATTGTAATACACTTCTTACTAAAATGGTCAACAACAACATACAAATAGTCGTGACTCTTTCTAGACAAAGGCAAGCCTCCTACAAAGTCCATTGATACACTTTCCCATGGATGACTCAGAGTAGGGAGTGGTGTGTAAAGCCCGAGTTTTCTATTAGAGGGTCTGAAACAGAACACATCACACAACCCTTTACATAACGAATCACAATGTTCTTCATATGAGGCCAAAAACAAAATCTTTGTACATGACATAAAGTCTTTTCGACACTAAAGTGTCCAGAGACAAGAGGGGTGTGGGCCTCTTGAATTACATGCACTCTTTCCTCGGTGGGAATACAGAATTTGCCAAGGGGATATAATAGTTTCCCCTGCAAGTGAGAGTTGTCCACTTGTGAACCATGGGTTAGTTTTGCATAAATCTGGTTAAAGTCATCATCATCAGCATATTGTTTAGCATAACTCTCAAAAGGTAATGAAGCATTATGCAAAATAACAAAAGAAGAAATAGGAGGGTGAGAAAGCATATTGGCCACCTTGTTGCTAGTGCCCTTCTTATACATTATTACCAGATGAAATTGTTGAAGAAAACACATCCACCTGAAATGACGAGATTACTGCAACTTGGTTTGTGACTGAAGGTACTGCAAGGGCTGATGATTTGTATGGATGATGGTATCCTTGCCGATTAGGTAGTGTTTCCACTTTTTCACTCTTTGGACCAAAGCATAAAGCTCCTTGTCATAATTGGGATAGTTTATCATAGCTTGAGAAACTTTTTCAGAATGGTAACAAATCAACTTCTTTTGTTGCATCAGTATAGCTCCCACGGCATAACCATTGGCATCAGCTTCGATCTCGAATGGCTGTTCGAGATCAGGTAAGGCTAAGACTGGCACGGTGCTTATCTTTTCCTTCAATGTTTCAAAGGACTTCTCCGGTCTTCCTCCCCATTGGAAGACCTGTTTCACACTTGTTAATATGTGCAAAGGTCTTGTAATAACAGATAAATTAGCCATGAACCTCCTTCAATATTGGACAAACCTAAAAAGTTGCAAACCTCGGATAGACTAGTAGGCTTAGGCCAATTTATAATTTCTTCAAATTTAGAGGCATCAATTTTTAACTAACCATGACCAACAATATGACCTAGGTAATCGAAAGAGGTTTTCTCGAACTCAACTTTGACAATTTTACAAAGAGTTTTTCTTTTTTTAGTACATCAAGCACTTTCTTTACATGACACACATGCTCAACCCAACTTTTACTAAAGTCAAGTATATCATCTACATATACAAGAACAAATTCATCAAGGAAAGGTTGAAAGAGATCATTCATGACCCTCACAAAAGTAGTTGGGGAATTGCAAAGTCTGAATAGCATCGCCACCCATTCAAATAGCCCCTATTTGGTCTTGAAGGCAATTTTCCACACGTCTTGCTCTGTAATTCAGACCTGGTGATAACCACTGTGCAAATCCAACTTGGTGAAATAAACAACATTCTTTAACTGATCTAATAAGTCATCAATGCGTGGAAGGGGGTAGCGATTTTTCACCATGATTTTGTTTAGCACGCAGTAATCCATGCACATCCTCCAGGTGCCATCTTTCTTTGGGATTAAGACAATCGGTGAGCCACACGGAGAGGAGCTCGGCTTGATGACCCCTTGGTCTAGCAATTCTGCACCTGTTTCTTGATTTCCTCCATCTCAATGGTCAACATCCTATACATGCCAATATTTGGCAAGGGAGCATCATGCTACAAATGGATCTCATGTTGGATTTCCCTCCTCGGAGGTAATCCCTTCTGTTCCTGAAATAGCTCATCATAATTAGAAATTACTTCAGATAATTCCTGTTTATGTTCCTGATCACAACCCTAGAAAGCATCAGCTAATTCTGCATTTTTTTCCCTTACAACCATCAGCATGCAACCCTTACCGAAATTCACCAACCTTTTCATTTATCTTGCGCTTACAAGGCTAGCATTGATTTTAGTTTAATGAGCCCTTACTATATATTCTACGCCATATTTTGTGATTTGGTATTTGTTTTCATGATGAAAGAAGACTTCCTTTATATCATACAGATATGGGTTCCCTAACACCATGCCGCAGATATCCAATGGGATCACATCCAGTTCTACTTCATCCACTAACTTAAAATCGATTACAAATTTGACTTTACATTGCTTGGCTACATTCAATTTCACTTTATCATGTATCCATCCAAGCGGGTAAGGTTTCGGATGTAATTTTGTTTCTAAGCTGAGTTTGTTTACCAACGATTTTGCAAAGGGACTCATTCACAGAACTAGTGCCTTCATGTGATTCAAAATTAGCATGAGGTGTAAGAGTGCCTTCTGTTCCTGGGGCTGTGATTAATGCTTCAACTCTGAAATCCGATCCTAGGTCTTCTTGCATAGTTGCCACTGTCTTCTGTTTCCCTTTTCCTCCATACTTCTTTGGACGCTTTTCTAGGTGCTGTTTCCAATAGTGATCATCATCGTGGCCTTCCTCTTTGTCGTGATTGCAATACGGCCTTTCTCCTTCTTTGGCTATTGCTAGCTTCTTCTCCTTTGCTTTCCATTTTGCTTTGGATTTTCCATTGGGAGGTTTGAGTGGTGGTTTTCTAGAATGATCATCTCTTTTGCTTTTGCCCCTATTCTCAATATGAATTGCCTTCACAATGGCTGATTCAATAGTGGTTGGTTCAAACAACAACAATGAATGCCTAATGTAGCTATGCGATGATCCAATATACTTAGTTACTACTTCAAGTGTATCAAGTGCAATACCTATGTTAAGTGCTTGCTTCCTAAGCTCCTCTGTAAAACTTTGAACATCGTGACCTTTGCCTTACCTTAAATATTGCCAATTCATCAAAGCTTTTTGCTTGTGTCCGAAGGGATAATACTATTCCTTTAACGTAGAAATAAAACTAGGCCATGAGGAAAAGAGGTTACCCACATTTTTATTGCTCTGCAATTTTCTCTCCCACCAAATGAGAGTGATTTTGCTTAGCCGTAGGGAGGCCAGATGAATTTTTCCTCATCCTCCATGATCTGCTAAATCCTGCAGTAGACCTCAATCTACCTAATCTAGTTAGTAAGCTTCTCTGTGTTACTTTCACCATTAAACATGGGGAGATCAAATTTAACATCTAATTTAAAGAAGGGTTTCTTAGATGCGTCCCTAGGATTTCTATGATTATGGTGGTAAGAGGAAGAAGAAATTTTACTCATAGAAAGAGAGGGAAGGGGGTCTTCTCCACCATTTCCATGCATTGAACCTTGTTCTTTTGTATTTCTCCCTTCTACTCTCTCCAACCTTAAAACCAACTGACCAACATTCTCTGCCATTGAATAGAAGGTTGTTCTAAAATTGTGCTCCTCTTCAAGATGAGCGTCGTCTTCCATGTTTATCCTATGATGTGCATGCCCCATTTTTGGATTGAAAGGCTCTAGTTCCCCTTCGCCTCTTCAGAGCCTGTTTCTTGTTAGCATATAAACATGCAATTCACATCTAAAAATCCCTACTCTAATACCACTTGATCTAGGGATCTTTTGCTTATAGATGTATGAAAAGAATCACATGTGAAAATTGCAGCTTAACACAGGGATTTAATGTGAACACTAGAAAGAAGAAGAAACACATAAAGGCACAAAAAGAAGACAACAAGACTTGATAACGGAGTTTGTCCAACTTGGACTATGTCTCAGGGCCCTAATCAATCAATGGGGAGGACTTCATTCATTAAATGGCATGAAAAGAAGAGAATACAATCATCAGTTATGTAAAAGGAGTATTATACCTCCATTCTGAAAAATAGCTGAGAAGAGGAAAACTCAGATGAAGAAATGGATAGCACCACTGCGTTCATTGTGTCGAGAAGGGTAGAAACCATATAAAATTTTCTCAATTCAAACAAAATGATAAATCGCCCCTCATGCAAGTTGTTGCCTTGAACTATGAGCCAAAAGTCCTCTCCCCCCTACACTTCTATGAGCATTGGGTTTTAAAAGATAATGCCACTTGAAAATCAGGGTCTATTTTGTTAGAATAGAATTCGTTCAGCTAGAAGGGTCAGTGGGCACAACAAAAGCCCATAGATAGCTTTTGATCGTTTAAGGTGATAATACACAAAACATTGAAAAACCCGATCCAAACCTTAAAAACCGGACTTAAAATATATCAAATCAGGCTTATAGACCCATTGGGTCAGGCCCCCATATCACAATTAGCATATCGCTATTTAAATAGTCTTGTTAGTAGGGGATTGTCGACTATCGATCGCCAATTGCTGATATCGGCGTTGGTTGATAGCATCGGCATATCATGCATACAATGGACCGGGGTTCTGGTCTGTTGATCGTTGATTGGTAGATTAGATCTGGACTGTTGATCTGTTCCTTGATCGGATGGTCTAGATTGCATTGCATGTTGCTATCGCATCACCCCTAGGATCGTTGATATCCCAACCACCAATTCAATCCTACCCGTTGATTGGTTTTCCAATTCGATGGTGGAGAATGTGCATCGCTAATTGGCATATCGCAATCGCAATGACCCAGAGGTCCTACTCTATGCCTTGTGTTTCGTTGACCTGATCTGTTGATGCCAATCACTCCATCACATGTCTTAAGTCCCGATATTGTTGATAGCCTGCCTTCCCCCAACCCTATATATCGGCAATCACTAATCAGGGATTTTAAAGGCCTTGCGTTAAGTCTGCCCTTTGCACTTATTCTGATGCGATTTTCCCTTTTAAAGGCTTAAAGCCATTTTTTAGGGAAAAAACCTCATTTTCAAAAGGAACAAGGAAATCTTCTTTCTTCCATAACTTCATCATCCAAACTCAGATTGGAGTGTCATTCACATCATTGGAATTAGGGTGACGAGCACTTCGATCCGATGTCAAGATACTTGCCTTTCAGCCACTTTCAATATTGAGCTTCTCCATGCCACTATATCTGGAGATCTACCTAGATCAATTTGATCCAAGGTTGAAGTGTTAGATCAGACAGGCTAACATGCAGATCATAGATAGCCAGCATTGTGATCGGTTTATAGCGTCGCTTTTGCCCCAGTTGAGGATTTCTCTGTCACAATGGAAGATAGAAACACAAGAAGAGGCCATGGACATCACAATGAGGTTGCAGGAATCACCTATTCAGGATTTGAACCTACGAGTACAACAAATCCACTAACAATTAGCAAGCTTGCACCAGGAATTGTAAAGTTTGAAGAAAGACAAGGAAACTAAATCAAAAGTGCACATAGAAGTCTGGTGTTTGAAGTGCAATGGCCATGGGCATGATAAATATCACTGTCCTGTGTACAAAAATTATATTATAGGAGGGCGACCAATTCCCCTAAAGCCAGAAGCCCCAATAGGGCCAAGTATGGGGGCTATGCTATTTGTCAAGTTGTTGGGCAACATGCAATGAACAATTGCCATTTACTTCAAAAGTTCGTTTAGACACCCCAGTAGTTGTTATGTGATTTCTGCAAATCTGTGGGCCATGATGAGTTCCATTGTCGAAGCTATGAACTCATGATGGAAAGAACACCTACGTACCGTATGCAAGGAGAAAAGCGACCTCTAGACCAAGGTGTTCAGGAGCGCGCAGAGGTTATTAGGGTTGAATAAGGGGCCATAGAGGAGGAGGACCTGATAGAGGTCACATCAAATTATCTATCTGCTACAACTGCGGACAACGGGGCACTATGTGTGAGAGTGCTAGAATCCTACACACCCATCATATCAATACTAGACACAATTTGACCATACTATAGAAGAATGCTCAGTGCTGATAGCTAAAATGTAAGAGAAGAAAATGCAGGCTCAACAGCCTACGCAAAATTTATAGATGATGAGTGATGAACCCTGAGAAGTAGATGAAAGCGTTAATATTGTGCTAAGAAGTGGAATGACGACTGGCACTGATAAAGGTAAACAACTTGAAGAGGAAGGACGGGTTTGCAAAGCATTGGAGAAATAAGTCAGCTTTGATTTGGATTGTGCTAAGGAAAAAATTATGGAAGATAAGAAGAGCTTCATTGAGGCCTCCACCTCACGAAGCTAGGATAAGGTGCAGGAAATCAGCGCTCCTGTAGAGGTTGATCCATCTATACTCACTACACTTTTGGAAACTTGCATGAAGCTTCTGCATCATAGAAAACTTATGGAAGGACTGGAGGAAGTAATAAATAAATGCGCCAGCCAAGAGAAAGTCCCTGATGGATACCATGTGGTTAGAAACATTGGCAAGCCTAAGGCATGAACAAGGTGAGAAATGAAGCTAACCACGCAGATAGGAGATTATGAAATGGATCGGGTCATCTTGGATCTAGGGTCTGATGTGAACGTCTTACCAAAATAGACATGGGAAGGAATGGGGAGACCTACGCTGCAGTGGTCTCCAATTCATCTCAGAATGGTGAGTCAGCAGAAAATCATCTCCATGGGACAGGTATATGAAGTAATAGTTGATATTGAAGGTGCGAGTGTGGTAGCCGACTTTGAAGTTATAGAAATTGTTAATGACAGTAATCCCTAACCTACGGTCCTAGGAATTAATTGGTCTATTACAAAGTCATTAATCTGAAGAAGAGGACAATGTCAATTGAAATAAATTCACTCAGGGTTATAGTTCCTTTGGACTCTGTAGAAGGGGCGTACTATATTGAACTAGTCCGCGATAATGAAGAAACTGATGATGAACTGAATCAGATTTACAAAATAATAGTGCAAGATAAATACTGGATCAATCCATTGGGAAATGGATGGATTCCATGGGACTGGGAGAGTTCCTACACCTCTGATTCGGATGAGAAATTAGAGCATTGGCATAATTGCTTGCACAAAGTGTCCACATTTTGATGCACTATGATGGCGAAGTCAATGCATTGTGTTTCATGAGAGGTAAGGAAATTACCCTATTACGATGGCTTAACTAATGTAGATTTGTTTTTAAATTAATTTGAGTGTGAAGTCCCTAAGGACCACCACTTCTAAGCATTATAGTTGGAACTGCGCGCTATGGTTGCAAGATGGTGGGTTACACACAAGAATACTTTTGTTGGATGGTGAGATTACAAAAGAATTATGAAGCTACAGTTTGGGCATGTTAACACCAAAATGAATGAGAAGTATAATGGAAGAAGCAATCCGTGCGATCACCTAGCAAAGTGGACTAAAGCATGGGGAACAAAACCATAGCCATACTGGGTACACGTATTTTTTCATACCTAGGATACCATCCCCATGAACTGGTATCTTGAAATTGAGCTCTGCCATGGCACCACGAAATGAAATGTATTAAAGCAAGGGTTCTTATTGAAATTCAATTTTGAGGATGGGTTTGCAAGCATCGATGAAATAGGTCTATTACGAAGAAACAGGTGTTACAAAATTGGAGACGATGGATTGGGTCTGTGGTGTCAAGTAATCAGGGTTGCTCAATCTGTTGTTGGTACCGCATTTTCACCGTACCCCTATTAATATGATATGTGTACACCAACTCCTTACGTTGGTGCATGATGGTTTCTTATGGCTAGGAGCACCTATCCCCATCATAGACATGTTGATTCACAGAATCACATGACTGTCCTACAAAGGTGTCAACCCTGCTAAGGAGTTTGGAGCAGAGACTGGGGAGAAAGTGCTTGCAGAGAAGATGAAGATGGATTACGGCCTCCTCAATAAGTCATGAGGGTATTCCATTCTCTCTATTATAGACCGGGAAGTTCCATTTGTTGCCTAGATTTTAGTAGGGAAGGTTATGATAAAATGTCATGCGGACGAGCTTTTGGTGTGAGTAGTTTCACTTGCTGCACAGTGTGCGAAAGTCGTACAATTTAATTGGGCTACGTACCTTTGTGAGGAGTTCCTATTAAACTGTTGTGAGGCTGAGGAGGAAACCAAGTCATTCCAATACACCTGGTTGATGCTATCAATTGCGCTCATTTCATGGAGATTGTTGGCTTGGTGGGCCCTGACCCAGGTTCATTGTTAAGCAACTAAGAAAATCCCTACAAAGCTGGCCCTTTCAGCATCAAGCCGGGGAGCGCAAATCGAATTATCACCTGAAGCAGTATGGGGGGATGAGGGAACCATGTTTTTGCACTGCGAGATGGTTGTGATGTCGTTTTTCTACCTGAATCCCTGCGTTCGCGTTGACCGATAATCCTTTAGGGCTTATCGATGTATTTCCTCTTTCGCCTTCCAGAACCTTAACGAAGGTATCCAATCATCCTGCGTGCAATCATAAACAATGATTCAAGAACTTACATGCCTCTATAACTATGTTACTATCCAATTTCCAAAATTATCTTTAGTATTACTTTCTTTACAATGCATTTAAGATTATCCTCGCATAAACATATATTTTCACTTGTGATCAAATAGCATATAGAACCAGATACATTCGTACATTCAATCAGCTTTATAATGTAAACTCAGAACTTAACATATCATAATCGCATGCAATAATCAGAGATAGAAAATACAATGATTCTAAAATACTTTTCTTTATTTATGATTCAAGTTTTCAGTACATACTCTATCTGCCCTACACACAAAGTTGGAAGGGTTCGCGCACTCAGCTGTGGACTTCCACCATAGGCCTCTGTGCACTTAGCTATAGATCCTTTTCCTACGATAAGGCTATCACTCTTAGATCTTCCCCAAACTTGCCAATGATTGCTTACTTCTAACTTACTTACTTTCCTCCCTTTTTATACAATCCCATGGTCTGCGAACCATGGGTATATCTCAAAACCGACATAAGCTATCTAAACCAAGGGTGGAAAACCATTTTAACATTAGATATCTTTGACACTCTGCAACCACAAAATGCAGAGACTTTACATTTCATTACACAAAATTTGGGCCTTATGTCCCAAAACATGGGTGTTTAACCCAAAATTGACCCCAACGGGACCCGTTCCCAATGGAGATTTCCAGAGGATAGCCAATTTCCTCTGCTCAAGGAGGGATTTCTAGAGGTAGCACATTTCTCCTTGTTATGTTCGATGAATGATGTCACATGGATAATAGAGACAAATATATTTTGGATGCTTGTGGAAATGGATCTACATATGGCAATCAATTAACATCCAAGTTTGTCCCCAACATTGTTCATGTAGCTGTCAGCCTACGCAGTGTTCAAGGCTGACTTCTAGAGAGTCAATATCCAAGCACGGAAGGTTCCAGAGAAGAAATGGTACTAGTTTCTGTATTTGGCGTCAGAAATAGACATGTAGGACATCATAGGATTATGCCCTACATAGTAGTGCACTCTGCCAGAAGTAGATGTTGGAACAAGCACGAGCGTGGAAAGTTGTGATGTGAAGAAAAGAAAGGAGGTAGTTAAGCAAGTTGTGTGTACCCTAGCCAAACAAAGAAAGAAGGAAGCTGTAGAAAAGGCTCTCTTACAGAAAGAATGCACTACTAAGGAGCAGGTGGAGCAAGAGGAGTGCGAGTAATAGATAGGTGATAAGTCACCTTCATTGGAGACAGAGGAATAAGATATTTTAGGACAAGGCGGTAGAGGTGATGCGGGGTAGAGAAACCCCTTCATTTTGAAAAGACGTGGCATGGAGCAGTAGGGTAGAACGCGAAAGAAGTAGAAATCTATTAGAATGCAGGTTGATCCCATGATACTAATAGAGGGTGATCTCGGTGATATCATTGATAAAATTTGAGACACCACCACTAAACTGTTGTAGCAGTTCGAGAAGCAACACATGTAGATTCTTAGGGTGTCTAGAAGGATTTGCATGAGTTGTAGCTCCAAGCAACCAAAATCCAGGAAGATGTCAGGAAAGCAAGCGGCGCACAAGCTAGTATAGCATGAGGAAAGAGTACAATCGTGGAACTAGCCTAGCCACAGGACGTTAGAGTCTTCCCTTTGCCGGACGGGTCAGTATGCATAGAAACATATTAACAATGCACGATGCTTCACAAAGTAAAAGACATGGGACTGAACCTTGTTGCGCTATCACTTGAGTATTTACATGCATTACATCAGGCAGTCGTGGAAGAGCTGAGGGTTAGAGAACAACGAGCACTCACTATTATTACTAAGTTTAAAGCCAAAAATCAACAAATATTTGTTGAAAAGACGTGGGATCTGTAGGAGAAGGAGGCACTACATGTGCATAGTTCATTCCTAGAGTCCACAGTACTGGAGGCATGTAAGATACTGCCTAAACTTCACATCCCAAAGGATGCACATCCTGAAGCCAAAATCAGAAAATTAGTCGCTAGTATGCATGAGGCTAAAGCAAAAGTTGAATGAGTCACTTTTGAGTTCAACATGAACATTGCAGAGCTGCAGTTGAAGTTCTAGCCCACGATTCCAACTGAGCAACACAGAGTTGCAATTAAGGAAGGCATGGCTACCTTGGATACTAGAGTCACTGACTGTTCGACATTGTTTAATTAGGCTATGGAGCTATTGACCAATCTTCAGGAAGATCCAAACCTACAATCATTGAGCACAGAGGTAAGGGAGATGCAACGCCAATATGATGAGGTCAGGGCGACTGTGCACACCTTAGCTCCAGTGCAATGCGTTGCCAAGTTACAGGAAGGAAAGCAGCTACTAGCATAGGTAGAGGAAGCACAAAATAAAGAGGCATTGCTAAAGGCTAGGATGAAGCCTTGGTTAGATGAGGCTTACCAGATCAAACTCTCCATTTAAGATAATATTAAGGGACTACAGTAGATGTAGCAGACAATGAGGCTGGCAATAGAAGGACTAGCCATTGAAAAATTGGTCGAGGAGGTTTGATAGGCAACAATGCAGAGTGCTGCTGAAGTTGTAGTGATCCAGGTAGAACTAGGGCATCTTCGGAGTAACATCATGATGCTATGATAGTGACTCGAGGGTCAATCACGATCTTTGTGTTGGGACCTATTGGGATGGGATCCCCTTGGTTAGTTTGTGGTTAAGATAACCCAAATTTTGGTACAATTTTATAAATGATGTAGAGTCTCCATGATTTCTGTATGTGGAGCACGTATATGAATAGGAGTCAAAGGGGCTTAGCCCCTTGTTTTATGTAAAGTTTTGAGTCGGTTTTGAGATTCACCCATGGTCCACGAACCACTGCAGTGTATGAAAAAGACTATAAATAATGAGTCTTAGTGAAAGGAAGTAGTAACGAAAAAATGAGAAAGATAATTGGGTGGATTGAAGAGTCTAAGGTAGGAAGGATCTACTTCCTTTGCTTAGATAGGGAAAGAAAGGCTATAAAATTGAGCATGCGAAGGCCTAGGAAGAGTCTGTAGCTGAGTGTGCAGACCCCTAGATATGTATGCCTAGGGTAGTCTTGAGTCTGTAATCTGTGAATTGAGATCAATAAAGACAAGTTTCTGAAGAGTTATTGGGTATTTTTGTTCATGTATATATATGTTTTATGTCATTAATGAATGAATTGATTTGTGAAATATTGATTGAATGCTACGTGATTCTCTCGAATAAGTCTTAATAATGTACACAATGCATGTTTAATTATGTTCGTGAAGACTCTCCTGAATCCTCTTATGTTTATTAATAACTTAAGTAGATATGCGTAAAAATCAAGTTAGATTTCTTTTTGATGCACATAAGTAGGTGGATTGAATGTTAAAGGTCCGCAAGGGCTAATCATAAGCCTCCATGAAGGTATGAAAGCTATTTTAGCAAACTTACTGTAAGGTGCCCTAAGGGTTACCGATTTGCGTGAAGGTAGATCCAAGGTGGTGGAAGACATCACACTTGTCTCTGGATGGAGAAACTTGGTTCTTCCATTCCCCCATAATTGTTCGAGTGAGGCTGCAGCCTGTGCTACATGGGTTGTTGTAGAAAGACCCATTAGTGTAGGGTTTTGCTGGTTGGCACAAATAACTTCGAACCTGGGTTAGGACCCCCTAAGCCAACATTGTGCCAAATAGTGTGGCGTGCCCAAAATAAATATGCCTAAAAGATCGAACTAAAATTCTTCCCAGAAATTCAAAGTCAACGTTGGTGAAAGTTGTAGGCAACTTCATATTTTTAACCTCCTAAAATCGATCCTCCTTTCTACCACATGTGTGAAAAGAACAAGTTCCCAATGAGGTGTATGAACCAATCAGATGAGAAGAGAGAAGAATGTGTTGTGAGATGATGATGCCAAATGAGGGCGGAGCTATCTCTTGTTTATATGAATTGATGACGGTCAAAAGACATGTCTATTGGGCTTAATGAGCCTACATGATGGTGTGGCCGACCTTGAAAAATTACACATGTGTGGGCTTCACTTCAAAAACATATTTATCCTTGTCCAAATTTAGTCATATTTAGGTCGATTTTGGTCCTTCCTAAAAGAGGAATTAAATGAAATAATTATCTTCATCAAATGAGATGTCCAGAGTGGAAGTTGACCCCAGTTTTCAATTTTAATACTCCCTCTCAACTAGGGAGAATTTCATCTTCCAATATTTGACTATTGATCAGCAAGCCATCCTATCATCATGAATTATCTCTGCATATCATCTTAACTTTTTTGAACTACTGATATATATAATGAAGAAGAATAGATCGAGAGTGAGTAAGGAAATATTACCACTCTCCACTTACAAAAGTTAGTCCACATAACCACGGGTATAACGCTCATCTAACTTGATCCTGAGTGATCAAGTTGTTGAAGATCATGCATCCTAGACATAGCGAGTATGACAATACACGATGCATCGAGTTTGTAGTGTTATGGTCCCTATCCTCTTTTCCCAACTCATTTTCCAAATGAGCGGTACTTCCCAAAAGTCCCAAACTACATGGGTAGGATGTATGTTGGGGAATATACAGGATAAGGTGAACTGATCATCCTTCTCGTTTAGAGGAGTTTGCCAATTCAGGCCCAACAATACTTTCACATAGCTTCTTGAAGTTGATTTCCATCGGAGTAGACACAGACTTGAATTCCATCATCCCACATCTTTCTAATAGATCTACAATTTATTTTCCTTAAGAATGGAAAATCTCACCTGATGTTTGCTAGACCTCCAAGCCTAGGAAGTAATGCGTCAGTCCTAGGTCCTTCATCTCGAATCCAGAGGTCAAATCCCTCTTCCATTGACAAATGAGAGGGTTGACACTATTTATAAAGAGATCATCATCATAAAGGATCAAAATAAGTGGAATTTCCTTTTCCACCTTGAATTATAGGCTTGATTCAACATAGCTGTTTGTAAATCCAAACATCATAAGATAGCTATTAGTCCTCACATATCAAGCCTTAGGGGCTTTCTTTAACCCATATAGGGATTTCATCAACCTCCATATATGAGACCTTTGATCTTGTAAGACAAAGCCATGTGGTTTTTCAAAATATACTTCCTCCTTAAGTGACTCATTTAGGAAGGCAATAATAATGTCCATTTGATGCAGACTTCACCCTTGATTTGTAGTGAAGTTAGTTATTGATCAGATAGTGGTATTTCAAGAAACCAGTGCAAATATTTCATTGTAGTCCACTCCTTTCTTTTGAGAGAATCCATGAGCTACTAACTTTGACTTATACTTTGCGACACTTGTCTCAAATCCATGTTTTATCTTGTAGATCCATTTAGAGGTGACCATAGACTTTTCCTTGTCTCTAGGGACCACTTCTAAGACATCATTTTTCATGATTGACTGATATTCCTCATTTATCACATCTTTCCATGCCTGTTTTTTTACAACTTATTCGAACATTGAATAATAGTAATAATGGAAGTGAAGTACCCTTGATACCTATTAGGATTCTTACTTTTGTGAAATTTCCCTCTTAGAGAGGCATGATTTTCAATATCTTGAAGTGTATCCTTGAGCCATAGAGGTATTTTCCTTGAGGTATAGGTATCACTAAGAGGTGGATCAATAGGTCCATTGGTCCATCAACATTAGGCATAGAATCATCCATTGAAGGTTTGTCTTTTTTTTCAACAACGTCATTATTGTTATTCCTTGGGATAAGGAGCTCTATGTCTTTCCTAAGGGTAGTGTATTCATCAAAGATAACATCATAGCTTGGTTTTAGAGAATTTGGTATGTACGGATAAATACTAATTCCCTCAATAAGTAGCCATATCTAGAACAATAGTTTAAAGCACTTTAGCCTTTTCCTGTAAGCAATAGATAAGACAAAGAAGATGAGAATACCTACTTGTAGTTCCACTTTTCTCTTGTCTCCTTTGTATCAATCATGTCGCTCCTTCGTGTACTTAACACACTTGAGAAGTATCTGTAAACATAAATAGAAGACAAATAACTGATCAAAGAAAAATATATATTGAATACAAGTAAATGGAATCAGATATATTCACACATATAAGCATCATATAACAAGATAAACATATGGAAAAATGTTCAAATACTTTATTCAATAGAAGAAGGAATTACAACCATCAAGTCTGATTCGAAGTCACTCCTCTAGCTTTGGTTCCATGCAAATCACATCATAAGTATGACAACCTGAGGACATTGCAATACTTGCTTCAAAGCCAATTCTCATAGCAACATTATCTCCTTACAATTCAACATAATACATCCCCTGATCACTTAGATGAGTGGTCAATTTATAGGGAGATGAAGTAGGTTTTGTCATAAATGGTGGTATTGAATGGCCTTCCATACTTAGAATTAGTTCCATGGAGGAAGGGATGAGAGGATAGGATGCATCTTAACTCATTCCTCGTCCATTTTCGAGCTGATAGGATTTGATAAGTGAGGGAACCTTCTAGATGACTCCAAAAGATAAGAATATTCTCCAAACCCTATGTGAATTTTGCTCAAACGCGTCCATCATAGGTGAAAGGAAGCCTAAGTGCTCTGCAGAGCACCCTGGCATGGACTTAACTTCTCTGTAGCACACCCTTACATAGGCCTACCTACGCTATGTCTTCAAGTCATGAAACTATCCGGGAAGGAGGCATTCAAAGTGGTGACTTGTTTAGGGCATATAGCAACTCAAATTGGGGTTTGATGAGCCCTAAAACACTGATATAGATGATGAGATTGATGTGGCCAAATGGATCTATAAGAAATACCCCCTAAAGCATGAAGTCGGAAAAATTCCAATGTCGAATGAAATGCTTTACGATATGACGAGGAGGTATCATAGTGGAAGGTGACATGCATCAATTACAATACATATATCATGATTTTTTATTTTTACATGAATTGCTGAGGGAAGGCATACCCATTCTTAGCTTATAAACTTTCATTACATGTACATAAATAGTCATCTACAGATATAGACCCATCATCAAAATGACTATCAATGTAAAGCCATTGTACATATGATCTAGTACTCCTGAAATTGCAGCCCAGATGGATGAAACTAGATTCATGGTCTTCTATCTCATTCAATCATTCACTCAAGTACGATTCTAACTATGTGAATATGTGATCCAAAATCGAACATGGGAAGACACCATCTGATTACGAGGCAATGATGTAAGCTATTAACAGACACGAGAGAAATCACCGATAATGATAATCATCCTCAAGGTAATGCAGTACATTCTGCATGGTGAGAATGGATAATTTGATGTTGAACACCATAAAAAGTCTTTCGATCGAAGGCCATTGATGTCAACCTATCATCGGAAGCGAGAAACTTGTCATTTATGTATGCAAGCCTCAAGGTATTGGAAGGGTGTTTCTAAGTCAACTTCTTGGATAATGTGTTGATGTCGACAAGAAGCAACTCGTCGTAGGAGGGCCTTGATGTATCCCAAATCAACGACATGAAATGAGTGTAGTGATTTTAGAGATCGAATTTGACTAATGACACAGGGTTCATGAATGGTAGTCATCAAGATGAAGGTTTATGGTATTGCAAAGGATGAATTTTGACTGAATGACTTCTCTTGAACATGTTGGAGACACTAAAATGAATTCGTAGCATTGACCCAAAACAAAGTGATGGATGGTATGATATACCAATGGTGTGATAACCATCAAGGTAATAACCCAACCCATATAATCACGGTGATGGAGTGAAAGTGTGATGTTTAAGAGCAACCTGCTACCATAAAGTGTTTTTCCCCTTTTTCCCATTTTCCCTAGTCATTGCTAACCACTACCTCTTTATTTTTATCAAGATTGATGAGGATAACATATGCTTGTTGTATAATTACACCCTTCAAGGGAATCCATCGCTATTTGATGTTTTAACAAGTCTAGTGAAGGTGAAACTCAGTCTTGTCTAGATGGAAAAGTTTGTCACTATTTTATGTTTTAACAAGTTTAATGACAAAGATAACTCGATTGTTTTCATGTTTTGAGAGTTTGAAAAGGGACGAAAAGAAAACTCCACAAGTTATTTTTCGTAGATTTGTCTCTCATGCATGAAAAAGAAAAAAACACTATGGGAGAGAACCCATTGACCATGTTTGGTCAACGTATTCCTTTTTCATAGTTAATCTATCTCAGCTTTAAAAAGGGTTAAACTTATACTGAGTAGATCTCATTTCCAATTCGTTAACGAGCTGAAAAGGACAAGCACTTGTCAATATTTTCATATTTTGAGAGTCTGAAAGGAGCTTAAAGAAGACTCCACTTTGAGGAATGAGTGGTGTCTAGGATAGCAACTGGTTCCAGTGATGTTGGAACTTCTCAAAACATGTTGATTTATGCGAAGAGGTTGGCTAATAAGACCACTCATTAGAGATGTTCCTCAAAAGGGTAAAATAGCCAAGTGAAAGCGTATGATCGGCCAAGTAGATAGTGACGATGGAAGGAGAAAAACCAAGGCTCACCTGACGAAAAGGGCTAATATAATGGCAATCACGAGGGTTAAAATGGATATGCGTTCATTTTTACACAATATTGAACCATAGGGAACTATTCTTGGATTCAGTTTCATGTTTACACAAGCTTGAAACGAAAATCTATGCTTTGATTCAGTTTCATTTTTACACAAGGTTAAAATGAAGAACTATGCTTGGATTCTGTTTCATTTTTACACAAGCTTAAACTGAAGAAATATGCTTGAATTTAGTTTCATTTTTACACAAGCCTGAAACGAGGAACTATGCTTTAGATTGGTTTACATGCCCCCAACATGATGAAAGGGAGAGTCTCCTGGAACCAGATGGAAGTCACTGTGATGAAGTACGACAGTCATCCAACACCTTCTTGGCTTCGTCCAGATAGGGACAAAGGTGAATGGGTGATTCCCTTCACATAACCTAAAGGGAAACTTAGCTTTACCACTAGTTGCATGCCCCCTAAGCTTCATTACATTCACCTAAGACTAATTGTGGCTATCAGGTGGATGGAATGAAGGTTTGTTTATGAGATCAAGTGAAAGACTCGAATGGGATTTTACGAGATCTAAGAAAAGACTCGAAGTGGAACTTTGCTCCAATGGATGTTGTTTCATTTTTTATTGTGCTTGACACAAGACAAGGAACTCTGCTCAGATTCCTTGTTTCATTTTTTAATGATCTTGACACAAGAAAAGGAACTATGCTCATACTCCTTGCTTCATTTTTTGGTAAGCTTGACACAAGACAAGGAACTATGCTCATATTCCTTGTTTCATTTTTTAACGAGATTGACACAAGACAAGGAACTATCCTCATGGGAGTTGTTTCATTTTTTAATGAGGTTGACACAGTCAAATAACTATCCTCATATTCCTTGTTAATTTTTAACGAGGTTGACAAAAGACAAGGAACTATCCTCATATTCATTGTTTCATTTTTTAACAAGGTTGACACAAGACAAAGAACTATCCTCATCTCCTTGGTTTCATTTTTTAACGAGATTGACACAAGACAAGGAACTATCCTCATCGGAGTTGTTTCATTTTTAATGAGGTTGACACAGTAAAAGAACTATCCTCATATTACTTGTTTTCATTTTTTAACAAGGTTGATACAAGACAAGGAACTATCTTCATGACCTTTGTTTCATTTTTTAATGAGCTTGACACAAGACAAAGAACTATCCTCGTATCCTTGGTTTCATTTTTTAAAAAGGTTGACACAAGACAAGGAACTATCCTTATATCCTTGGTTTCATTTTTTAACTAGGTTGACACAAGACAAGGAACTATCCTCATATTCCTTGTTTCAATTTTTAATGAGGTTGACATAGGACCAGGAACTATCCTCATATCCTTGGTTTCATTTTTTAACGAGGTTAACACAACACAAGGAACTATCCTCATATTCCTAGTCACGACCCATATGAGGTCATGACTTCTGAGAGGTTCTAATCTGATGGGAGAACAATGCTCTGGAAGGGATATGTATCAAGGAAACCAAGATCTGGTTCCAATGCCCCCAGTACATAATGTACAACATCACTGAATTGATCCTCAGTTGATGTAGGCATGCAAAAGGTTGCCACATAATTAACCTGTGGCAGGGATGATACCATTGCTACAAAAGGACCATTTAGGGAAGATGGTTGATTGGAAGCCCTATTTGGACTGGGAAATGAAAGATGGTCAATGGTGACAATTCTTCCTTCATGCGGGAAACAACTCACTCGAAAGAGTGTTGAAACAATAGCTCCCATGTCATAAACATAATTGCACCCAAGAAGTAAATTTTAATCTAAAGGGTCTGAGACTACCATCACATTTAGATAAATGATTATTCCTCCCAAAGTAATGGGTAATTGAGAAAGGATCCCTAATGGTTGCCTGGTTCCTCTATTAAAATCCAACAAATTCTGGGTAACAGACACAAGTGGCATTGAACCGAATAGGAAGACCATTCTTCTAAGATATGAGGAATACTAGAACAATTTCGAGGAAGATGGTCTCCCACACAAAGTTTTCATGGATATCAAACTTTGTGAGGCTTGCCGAATGATTTCTCATCAGATATTACATTCAAAGCAATGGTTTCCTGGTTGCCCCTCTGCTGAATTTTCTTCTTCTTCTTCTTCTTCTTCCCTTTCTTGTTCTTCTTAGCCACCTAGATACTAGTACTAATACTTTCACCAGGTGAAGAGGAAGAAGGGGAGGAAGAAATAACTGAGGAAGAAGGCAAAGGGTCAACTTTCAGATCAGCTGGAAGTTGAGTTTGTCTAGTTGGAGCAGTACTCGATTACAGAGAAATCATGACGTTTTGAACCAAGGAGGTTGAAAACAACCATACTAGCAAGCGAATGGTAAATCCCGGAAGGGACAATGTAGCCATATAAGGAGCACCAATATTTCCAAGAGGAGGAAAAGGACTAGGATTCCCATCAAAAGAAATTTCTTGATTGGTGGACTCCAAATTTGTTGCCCTATGTTTCAACCTAAGATCAACTAAGGAGTGAGTGTGAAGGATGTTATCCATGGTCAATTAATTTTTTTTTAATCAAAGTAACATAAAAAAACAAAAGAAGGATAATCTAGGCAAAAGGTTTACCAAGCAACTGTGAACTATAGAACACCTCCTGGCGAACCAAGAAGTACGGGCAAGCAATCTCCTTGAATGTTGTGTTTTGTGTATCAATGTACAAGGAAGTTGAATTGGTTACCTAAGAATGGATAGAAACCTAGTGTTGTCCTCCCATATATAACCGAAAGTACATGGAGGCCCAATTCATATAAGCATTGTCTAATGCAAAACTGCACAGTGAGAGCATTCCCATATACTTTATGTATTGTAACACCGCCCTATATACCTGAAGGTATGTACATGAGCTACGATATACTCACGTACGTGGAATGAGGTATCACACTTGGGATGTATTGGAGACAAGTTAGCGACAACAGTTTTGTTTTACGATGGTGAAACACATCTCTAGCCTACAACCACTAAATGTTTTTTGTTAGGTGACAATGCTGCATTAGCTAAATTCAAAAAACTTTTAAGTTAATCTTCTTTAGAATTTTCCTTTCAAGGTTCACCACGTGATGTATGTTTCCAATTCCTAAAATTCAACTAATATGTTGAGCATTATTTTCATTCAATTGAACAATGAAAACCTTAGCTAGTAGGGATAGAGCAATCAAATTTTTGACAAAGAGCAAAGAGCACATCTAATGCATTTTCCCTAGCTATTACTTTCAAGCATTCACAAGCTACAATATGATCTCCACAAGTTTTTATTCTCGAATCCCTTAATGTTATGATGAACGAAAAAGGAAACTAATGCACATACAATTAATCAATCTTTTTATAAGAACAAAGACTTTATGATAGTTCAGTTTCGAAGGAAAATAAGACTTTTACGACATTTTCTTTCAAACAATTATTAATCGACTATAATCTAACTTTGACTATGAATTGATAATGACAAAGAAATCATTTAAGAAACATTAATTAATCAAGTTAAATTAGGGCTGGAAAAAGGAAATACAAGTTGATTTCAGAGTCATATTACAATCATTGATCTTTAGCAAACATAAATATAAGGAAATTTGGAGAAAAACTCAATCCAAAGATGAAAATTTTCCCTAGGGTGGATCAACGCATGTAAAAGAGGGCCTAAATATGGCGTAGAGCATTGTCTCTCACTCAAGGGTGCTCTATAGAGCACTCTCCCCTAACCAAGCCTACGTTGATTCTTGAGAGGCCACTCAAAAGTCATCTAACCTCAATTTTTCACCAAATAACAGTTCAACAAGGCTGAAATACAATCAATGAAAGGAAGTAAGGTCTGCTAGAGTGTCATAGGATGTGGACAAGATACTTGGAATGATAACCACTCCCTAGTGGAGTCACCAATTTGTTTTGGAGAATTTGGTATCTACGGATAAATACTAATTCCCTAGATAAGTAGCCATATCTAGAACAACAATTTAAAGAAATTTAGCCCTTTCTTATAAGCAATAGATAAGACAAAGAAGTTGAGAAGACCTACACGTAGTTCCACTTTCCTCTTGTCTCATTTGTGTCAATCATGTCACTCCTTCCTGTACTTAACACGCTTGAGAAGTACTTGTAAACACAAACATAAGAAAAATAATCGATTAAAGCAAAATATCTATTGAATACAAGCAAATGCAATCAAATACATTCACACATATAAGCATCATATAACATGATAAACATATGGAAAAAGGTTCAAATATTTTATTGAAAAGAAGACGGAATTACAAGCATCAAGTCTGATTCGAAGTCACTCCTCTAGCTTTGGTTCCATCCCCATCACATCGTAAGCATGCCAATCTGACAACATTACAATACTTGCTTCAAAGCCAATTCTCATAGCAACATTATCTCCTTACAATTCAACATAATGTAGCCACTGCTCACTTAGATGAGTGGTCAATTTATAGGGAGATGAAGGAGGTTTTGTCATAAATGGTGGTATTGAATGGCCTTCCATACTTAGAATTAGTTCCATTGAGGAAGGGATGAGAGGACAGGATGCATCTTAACTAATTCCTCATCCATTTTCAAGCTCATAGGATTTGATAAGTGAGGGAACCTTCTAGATGACTCCAAAAGATAAGAATATTCCCCAAACCCTATGTGAATTTCACTCAAATTCACCCAGAGAAAGTGAAAGGAAGCCTAAGTGCTCTATAGAGCACCCTTGCATGGACTTTACTACTCTGCAGCACACCCTTACATGGGCCTACCTGGGTTGGTCCCTTTAGAGGCCATTTCTAGATGTCTTCAAGTCATGAAACTATACGGGAAGGAAGCATTAAAATGGGTGACTTGTTTAGGGCATGTAGTAGCTAAAATTATGGTTTTGTGAGCCCTAAAACATTGATCTGGATGACGGGCCTAATGTGCCCAAGTGGATATGTAACAAGCTTACTTCCACATCTCTTTGACTAGGTACATAGTGTAACACCCTCCTCCCACATTTACCAAAGTTAACCAGTCCGCTAGGGTAAACATGTGACAAGAGGCTACTATGATGTGATTCAAATACCCATGTACACTTTAGGAAGTGGAATCTACAAAACCAAACCAATCTGACCTTGCATAGATTCTGCAGAACCTTCATGAGCCAACCAACCCTTCTAGGTCATCCACCCCTGAGGAAAGTTGACATTTCACTGATTTGGACACCCATCTGCTCCCATGAAAAGCCATGCATGCAAATGAGGCTTTCTTGTTTCTTCCATAACAAGGGAATGCCAATGATTGTGGACTTTTCTAGCTAGTTATGAGCCAATGACTTTGGATTTTGTGCCACCTTTTCGGGGTGAGGACTCAAGCCACTACCGAGAACTTCATGAAACTTTTAGAAATGATAAATGGAATTAAAAAAAAGGTACAAATGCAAACACTTGATAAATGACTTGAATGGATCCCTACTAGCCATGACATGCATTTCATCAAGCATGTCACGAATATGCATTCTATAGGTCATAACAACAGATCTGAGCATAGGTGTCTCATACTTATCTGAGATTCATAAAGAAGCATTTTTTCCATATCACAATAGCTGTATTATCATCTATTAGTTCATATATTCATCGTAATTTCAATTGCTAATAAGAAAATGATGAGAGCCATACATCAAGTCTATCATAAAACATAAACATAACCAATTTATAACCAAAAAGAATTATAAGCATATAGAAACCATAAAATCCACATATAATCCAATACATTTACACATAAAATACCAAGGAGAATAAGCTCTTATCAATGAATACAAAAGCCAACCAGGTTTGGGACTTCCAAGAACCACCGGACCATAGATTGGTTGAACCAAATATTTCTTTTAGCCAATCACTCCCGTGCCATATTCCAAGTATGAATGTGCGAATAAAAATCAAACCATTCTACATTTCTTCAGGCTTTATTGTAATCCCCACTAGATCACTAGGTCCTAAAAAAGCATGGATGCCACCAGATTTTTCCACCTACACCGAGAGGAATTTTCCTGTTTCCTAGTCTCTAGGATTTACTGTATATCCTTTCATACAACAACCAACGATTCCTAGGCTTAGTCAAGACTCCACCCTCCAAGATTTAATGTATATCCTGCCATTCACCAATCAAGCATTCCTAGGCCTGATCGAGGGAACACACATATAGGCTTTATCTTTTATCCCACCATTCACTGGTCGAGGATTTACAGGCCCACTAAGGGACATAAAATTCATCTTTAGCACAATCCCAGTTTGTTCTATTGATCCTAGCTTGTGTTATTTCTTTCAGAGACCACCTCAGTCAGTTTTGAGACCCTTCGATAATCTAGCTTAAGCAAATACAAGAGAGCCCATCACACCATGGCTATCTGGAAATGGAAAGGGAAGGCCGAAGAACAATGTCACACCTGGAAAACCGATGACAATGACAATAAGAGAGCCAAATGAACACATGCATGTACCATGCATGCCAAAAATAGCAAGGAAATCACACATGCAAATTGATACCTACTAATAATCTCATTGTAGCTGCTTGATCCTGCTCTTCCTTGCTCAATCTTTACCTTTTTCATCCTTCCTTTACTTTCCTTGATAAAATGGTAGAGTGCTCCAAGAATTCTCTAAATTTCCAAGAGTATGAGAGAGAAAATAAAGAGAGGCATCCAAAACTGAACTGAAAAAAAAAAAGGTATCAACTAATCCTCAAAATCTTTTTATTAACGAGGCCTCTATTTTCTTCAATTTTCCATTATTTTCCTCCTCACATGCAACCTGTGACCTTTCAACTTCTTTTTCTCATAATTTCCATTACTTTCATAATAAAAATGGCAATTAATGCATCATGCTTTTCCAAAGCCTTTTCCAATTTACTTAGCCATAATTAACCAAATGAACACCCACATTAGGATGTTTTTCCCAACATTCAACTTGGAATATGTGTTCGATGACGTTGGTTATTATTTTTCCTTTATTAACTTTATTACATGGAATTTGACCATGGTTGTTAGATAACCCTCCCCCTTGGGGGAACACCACCCTCGGTGTTCAATGACACCTACAACCAACAAGATTGATGAAAGAAAAACATACTTCCCATGGAGCTTTATAACTTAGATCAATGGAGTATTTACAATGATCAACCCGCTGAGAAGAAAACCAACATGAAAACATAACCACATGATAACCATATTGACATGACACTGATACCTCTTGTTGGAGCTTTATA
>APFE030748851.1:60695-89743 GCA_000404065.3 Pinus taeda
TATATCTATATATATATATACCTAAATCATCACATGAAAACATATACCAAAAACATTCACTCAACCAACAAATAGAGAAGGATACATGGCCCACATCTGATCTACCATCTCCCATGTAGCTTCATTAGGCCCAAAGTGCTTCCACTACGCTATAACCTACTCGATTTATTGGTTCAGGAGCATGAGCATCTTTCTCTGCAATAGAAACTAAGGTTCTAACTCAAATTCTCCATATGGATCCACATACAATACAAACCATTCAATCACATGATCAAACCAAGGTGCCAACTTGGCACACGATCTAATCTTCAAGCATCTCTTTATCGTCTTCATGCACAAATACACTTGTTCGCCAACCTGAAACTCCTTAAACAACCTATTATTATATACATAACATTTTTTTCTATCATGTGATGCTTTCATATTCTTCTTGATTAAGTGCATTTCCTATTTCATCTCTGCTAACATGTCTGGTCCAATCAACACCATGTTCACTAGATCCCTCCAACTAATGGGGGCATTACAATTCTTACCATATAATGCTTCAAACGGACCCATCCTCAAATTTTCATGGTGCCCATTGTTGTAATAAATATCAACCAATGGTAGGTACTTCTCCCATCTCCTATGTTGATGTATCATATACATCCTCAACATGTCCTCCAATATGCTATTGACCCTCTCTGTCTGTCCATATGTATGCAGATGAGATGTTGTGTTGAAGGCCAACTATATCTCCATACCTATAAAAAACTCCTAAAACTTGGAAGTGAGCTTAGCATCCCTATCTAACAATCTTCCTTGGAACACCATGCAACCTCACTACATCTCTGATAAATACCTGTGCCACATCACTATATGACTATGTAGATTTTACTAGAATGAAGTGCACTACCTTTGTCAACCTATATACCAAAACCATGATGGAACCATGTTTCCTAGATTTCCTCAGAAAACCTTTGATGAAATCCATGGAAATGACCTCCCACTTCCACTATGGAATCGAAAATGATTGTAGTAGTCCACATGGATGATTACATTTTTCTTTGAACTGCTGATAGTCTAAACATCTAGCCACAAGATCTGCCACATCCTTCTTTAGATTTGACCAATGATAAAAATTATTCACTGGTGTCAATGTCTTCTAGTATCCTGGGTGACTTGATTACAATTTTTCATGAAAATATCGCAATATAGTCTTGTTGAGATCACTGTTGTCCGATACATATATATTTTCCCTAAATCTGACCAAACCATCTATTGTGAGATGGTAGTCCACATCCTGATCACTTGTACCTGAATCTAACCTATGAATAAGCTCCCTATACCTGTCATACTGGTGACCTGCCTGCAAGACCCAATCTTGTAAGTCTATCACATAGGAGCTCATAACTGTCACATGATTTACATGTAGTCTCTTGCTAAGAGCATATACAACCTTGTTCTCTTTCCCCTTGATGTACCTGATCTCAAAATCAAACTCACTGATCATGGCCAATGATATAGCGTTCCTGGAATTTAGATTTGGGTGGTTAAATAGACACCTCAATCCATTGTGATTTCTCATCAATAGAATCCTCTTGCCAAGAAGATAGTGTATTCACATATTTAATGCATGGATGATTTCTACCAAATCAAAATTACATGTCAAATAATTCTTCTCATGCTCATACAGTTTATGTGACTCATAGCATACTACATGTCCTTCCTAAATAAGGAATACATCAAGTCCTCTCTTGCAAGAATATGTACACACCACAAATTATTTGTCTAGATCTGCAATCTTTAACACGGGAGGATTTGTCAACAACTACTTCAACTGTTCAAAACTTGTTACACATTCTTCTATGCATTCAAATTCCTTACCTTTCCTCTATAGTGATGTAATAGGATATTAAATGTGAGAGAAGTTCTTGATGAACCTCCTATAATAACTTGTTATCCCCATAAATGATCTTACCTCATCCACATTTCTAGGAGTTTCCCACTCCATGATAGCTCTTATCTTTTATGGATCCACATGTATGCCTTCCTTGGAAATGACTTGTACTAAGTAGTTTTCCTTTGTCTGAAAGAAACTTCATGTGTGAAGATTGGCTTACAACTGATGCTCTGTTAGTAATCTCAACATTGATTCGACATGCTCTTCCTCATTTTTAGAATATATCAATATTTCATCAATGAACATAATAGAAACTTATATAGATAATGATGCAATTCATTATTCATCAAGAACATAAAAGTAGCTGGAGTGTTAGTCAAACCAAATGGAACTACAACAAACCCTTAATTCCCTTACCTAGTCACGAGAGTCTCTTGTAAATGTCATCTTCCTTGATGATTTCCTAATGAAATCTCAATCTCAAGTCGATCTTTGAGAACACTACTACTCCCTTCAACTGATCGAACAATTCATCAATCCTCAACAATGGACACATGTTCTTGATAGTCACCTTGTTCAAAATCCTATAATTAATGCATAGCCTAAGAGTACCATCCTTCTTCTTCACAAACAACATTGGTGCACCCCAAGGTGATACACTTGGCCTAATATATCCTTTGTCAAATATTTTCTTCAACTGAAACTTCAACTCTACTAACTATGGTGTGGTCATCTTGTACGATGCCCTCAATGTTGGTGTTTCCCAAGGCACGAACTCAATGGAAAAGTCCACTTCTCTGTGAGGTGGTAACATTGAAATCTCTATTGGAAATACATCCTGAACTACTACAATATCAGGTATCTTCTCAATACCTATGCCTCCTCAAAATCCTTACCTTTAGCACTAGAAATATGCACTACAAATAACACACACCCTTTTCTACAACTACACATTGCTTGCATAGTTGTCACAATTCTAAATGATGTTTCCTTCTTCTTACCCTGCAATATTCTTTGTTCTCCATTTTCATTCGAACACTCAATGGCATTGTCATAACAATCCACTTTGGTCCTATGAAGACAAAACTATTCCATACGTAAAAGCATATTATATGATCCCAAAAACAATACATTCAAATGTGCTAAGGTAGGAAAACAATTCAAATCGAATTCACAATATCTTACCCACTGATACACTCTCTTCTTTGCCCCTGTAGCCTATTGCACTCACTAGTTCTGCATGCAATTATTTGTTCAAACCACATTATCCACTAGGTCAGGAATAACATAGCTATAATTATATCTAGGGTCAATCAAAATGGAAACAAATTGATCAAAAATCTTATCATCCATCTTGATAATGGTTGCCTGGTGATATTCCCACTTGTTATCCAATGCTACATAAATTCGTGGAATGATCTGCCCTACATCCCCAATTATCTGTGCTTCACGTACACTGCAAATATGATTCGTACCACCGTAATAATGCGGAAAATACCTCTTAAGGTTTTCCTTACCACATGTCCAACACTGCAACTATCATTTACCATCATATTTATTATGTTTCCATTAATGTTGTGACCTATTAAAATTCTTGCCTAAGGACTTGTTATTTTTGGGTTCCATTTAACTTTACCTTTCTATTTCCATTTCCAACCTTGCTGAGACTTTGTCTTGAACTTTGATTGCTTAGAACAATGCTTCAATTTCCCAATGACTTCCTCAAGCGACCAAGGCTCATCATACTCAATCCAATCTCTATGCTAACGAAAATCGACTAACAAATATTTGAAATTTTTCATTCTCATCTTTAAGATATGATACATACCTCAATAGATCTAAAAAAATATTCATGTACTCCTCGTCTGTCATCGATCCCACCTTTAGCTCATAAAATTCCTATTCCTTTTTGTCATATTACCGCTCTAAAAGATACTTCTTCAAAAGACTCTTTAATTCATGCCAACTCAACACTTTTTTCCTTATGTCTCTAACCCACTTTACATCTTCCCACTAGATGTTTTCTTTCCCTTTGATGTTGAAGATAACTATTTTGGCCTTCTTGTTATCCATGTAGTCATCCAGTTGAAAGGATTTCTTCATCCCAAGTAGCCATGCTTTTGTATCCTCCATCTTCTTCAAATCTCCATCAAAGGTAATGGCTTTGATTTCTTGAACTCATCTAGAAAATATCATGTATCACTCCTCCTATAAGGATGATAATGATAATGATCATAGTTCCTACCAAACTAGAACTAGAATAAAACATGTGTCTTTCACCTCTCCTATCTGGAGTATCCAAGAGTCTACCATTTTTTATTACACCATCTCTATCCGAATTGTTCCCAGCATGAGATCTACTACCATATGCCCCCTTAGTTATTTCCTCCTGCCCAGGGTTGATCTAAAGCAGTCCCTGTATTTGCAATCCTGACAAACTTTAAAGGATTAATGCATTGATTTCTTCTAGTTTCTCCTGTGCCTACATGATTATGTCATTATATGCCTCGGAACTTCTTATTTTTTCCTTCAAGATTCTCAAGGTGTCTGTTAAGTCAAAATAATTCCTGACACCATGATTCTCCTCTGATCCATTGGGAGAGTCTCGTGAACTATAGTCTTCCATCTTGCTAGTCATCTTTGATCTCTTTCCCACAAGTATGCCAAGTCAGCTTAAAACAAAACATAACATAATTAACATACCTCAATATAGTTTAGGGGAGGATATCTCATCTGCAAGATCAAATAGATTAGCACAATACATGCATAGTCATAATCACATCATCATATAACATTAGTTTAACCACTACCTAGCTATTAATGTATGACCATACCAACCACATACGATGACCTTATGCATGACAACTGCAACCATTTCAATATATGCATAACAATATATAAGTACTGACATGCATAACAAATGCATAAATGACAAACACTCATGAAGACAACATCCCAACAACACATTATCCACTTTCTCATGGTGCCACCACTACAACCAAGACCACCATGATACAAACACAAGTACTTAAACGACAAGCATGAAGAACACATATATTCATGACCAACACCCCATCCATCTGGTCCAAGGGGTGAACCATGCTCTGATACCAGTCTATAAAACGCTCTTCCCACAGTTACCCAATTTAACTACTCCATTGGGGTGAACATGTGACAAGAGGCTACTATGATGTGATTCACTTCGCCATGTACAGTTTAGGAATTGGAGCCGACAAAACACAACCAATATGACCTTCCACACTTGCTACAGAATCTTCAAGAGCCAACCAACCATTCCAGGTGACCCACCACTAATGCAACTTGACCTTTGACTAATATCAACCCCCAACCACTCCCATGACAATCCGTGAATGTGACTGAGGCCTTCCAGTCACTCCCACAACAAGGGCATGCCAGTGATTGTGGAATTTTTCAACTACTTTTGAGCTAGTGACTCTAGATTCTGTGCCACTTTTTTAGGGCCATGATTCAGGCCACTTCCTAGAACTTCATGAAAATTTCATAAATGATAAATGGCTATGAAACAAAGGAAAAAATTCACGCACTTGATAAATGAATTAAATGGACCCCTACTAGCCATGATAGGAATTTTATCAAACATACCACAAATATGCATTCTACAGGTCATAACAACAGATCTGAGCATAGGGATCTCATACTTATCTAAGATTCGTAAAGAAGCATTGTTGGCATATCACAATAGTTGCATTTTCATCTACTAGGTCATATATTCATCATACTTTCAATTACTAATAAAAACATGATGAGATCCATATATCATCTGTAATAAAACATACTCATAATCAATGTATAACCAATAAAAGTAATAAGGATAGAACAACCATGAAGGACACACATAAGGCAATATATTTACACATGAAATACCAAGGAGAAGAAGCTCTTATTAACGAATGAAAATGCCAACGACGTATAGGACTTCCACAAACCACTCGAACATAGATTGGTTGATTGAAATATTTATTTCAACCAATCACCCCCATTCCATATTCCAATTATGAATGTGGGTCTCAAAATCAAACCAAACCAGGTTTCTTTGGGCTTTACCAGAATCCCCACCAGATCACTAGGCCCTAAACAAGCATGGATGCCATCAGATTTCTCCACCTACAACATGAGAAATTTTCCTATCTCCTAGTCTCTATGATTTTCCATATATCCCACCATACAATGGTTGAGGATTCCTAGGCATAATCAAGACTCTGCCCTCCGGGATTTAACTTATATCATTCCATTCATCGGTCAAGGATTCCTACGCCTGATCGAGGGCACAAAACTATAGGATTTACAGTATATCTTGCCATTCACCGATTGAGGATTCCTAGGCCCACTGAGGTACACAAAACCCCTCTTTACCATAATCACAGCCCGCTCCATGGATTCCTAGGTTTTGTGCTCTTTCTTTCAGAGACCACCTCGCTCAGTTTCGAAACCATTCAAGAATCTAGCTCAACCAAATAAAAGAACCCATCACACCATGGTTATTTGGAAATGGAAAGGCAAGGTTAGAGAACATTGCCACACCTAGAAAAATCCATGCAATTGATAATAAGAGAACCAAATACACACAGCCATGTAACATGCATGCTAAAACTAGCAAGGAAATCAAACATGCAAATCAATACTTGTCAATAATTGCATCGTAGCTACTTGATCCTACTCTTCCTTGCTTGATCTTTTCCTTCTTGGTCCTTCCTTTTGTTTCCATGATCTAATTCTAGAGTGCTCCAAGAATTATCTAAGTGTCCAAGAGTATGAGAGAGAGCTCCAAAACAGAACTGGAAAAAATGTACCAACTGATCTTGAGAAGCCTTTTTATTAATGATGCCTCTTTTTTCTTAAATTTTCCATTATTTTCCTTCATTTTCCTTCTTACATGCAACCTATTAAATTTCACCTTCCTTTTCTCCTAATTTCCATTATTTATATAAATAAAATGTCAATTTATGCCTCATACATTTCCAAAGCCTTTGTCATTTCCCCTTCCAATTCCCTTAGCCATAATAAAACAAATGAACGCCCACACTAGGATTTGTTTCCAAACAATCAACTTGGAATACATGTCCCATGACCTTGGTTATTATTTTTCCTATATTAAGTTCATTACATGGAATTTTGACCAGGGATGTTACACATAGATTATATATGCCTTTGAATTTGCATTGTAGCTGATGAATATACCTTTCTTTCTAGAATCTTCCAACTTGTTTCTTTTCTCTTAGGCGCATGAAATTATACTATTCAACCAAAGATTTTGAAATCAGAAACACCAGGTTTCTTACCAGTGAAGAATTCCTCAGGTGTCCTTAAATCCAAAGCTTTATGTGAGCTCCGATTTTGAACATATACGACAGTGTTGGTAGCTACACCCCACAAGAATTTCAGAAGATCTTGATCATAGATCATGGCACGGGTGGCTTCCATGATTGTTCGATCCTTTCTATTAGCAACACCATACTCCTCAAGAGTGTATGGAAAAATTGTATCCTTGTTCCACCCTCTTTGAAAATTAGTCAAATTCATTTGATTCATATTCAGTTCCACTACTGGTTCTCAACATCTTGATCTTATTCCCTATATAACTTTCCACCAATGCCTTGAATGAACAAAACCATTTGAACACTTCATCATTTCCCTTTAAGAAGTAAATCCATGTTTTGCATGATAAGTCATTCATAAATACTCCATAGTATATGTATCCTCCCAATGAGGTTATGGGCAGGGTGCCAGATATCTCAGAATGGACCAATTGAATAATATCAGTTGCCTTTATTTCACTAGAAGGGAATGGTACCTTTGTATGTTTCCCAATTACACAACCTTGAATAAATCCTTCATGATTCATGTTAAACTTGGGCACACCTATGACCTTCTTCCTTACCCCAGGTAAGGCTTGGTAATGTAAGTGGAAAAATCTTCGGTGCCATAATTCACATTCACTTGCCAAATATCCCAAAGGAATTCCACCAACTTGACAGAGACCATAAACCCTAAATCCAAGAGTAAATGCATCTTTAGGGTTTTTATGCCAAATACATACCTTTCCATCAATGAATGCTACCATCAAGCCTTTGTATTCCATTGCAGAAATAGACACCAATTTCTTCTTGAAATCAAGCACATTCAACACTTCTTATAGATACATGGTTTGATCTTTATTCAAAGGAAGAGTGGAATTTCCTTTCCCTTTCACAGGGTAGGCGGCATTATCTTCAAGTATGATATTTAGATTAGTTTTTTTCTCAGCTAAATTTGAGACGACTTCCTTGTATCCAATGAAGTTCCATGAGGCTCCACTATCAATCAACCAATGATCCAAAGTATCTGAAGGAAAGCCAATAGAGAGAGAAGAAATAAGATAAAGCTCATCTTGTTTTTCTACAACATTACTTTCATCATACCTTGAATTTATGGTCATTTTGGGAGCTCGATCATTTCCATTTTGAGCAATCAGAGAATTCCTCTTTTCTTTTTTGTTGAACCTATTTTTCCTTCGATTACCAATGCCTTTGAAATTGTCGTTGTTTTTGTCATCATCCCTTGGAGGATTCTTCTTGTGAGGACATTCTTTAGCATAGTGGTCAAACATGGTTCAATTTTAGCACCTTCCTTTTGTTCCTCATTTGAATCCCTTCCTAGATACTTGAGCCTGTCTCCTTGGACCAACATCATTCTTCCTTTTCACATGAGCGGAGAAGGCAATAGTGTCATTTTGATTGGATGATGTATCTCTCTCCATCATTCTTGTCTCGTCTTGAGTGCATCTAGCCAATAACTCATCAAAATAGGGTATACTATCATTGTTGAGAATGGTGCTGGTAAATATATCCCAATGTCTTGAAATACCTCAAAGAACAATGAGAGTGAGCTCCCTATTGACAATAACTTCTCCAATAGATAGTAAGTCGTTCTTGATTTGATTTATTCTCGTCAAATAGGATTGGATAGACTCCCCTTTATCCATCTTAATATCCTTCAACTTATTTTTGAGAAAGAGGATTTTATTTGCATTGTCCAATTTGAACATCCCAACCAACTTATCATATATTTCTGTAGAAGTTACCAAATCAGAAATATAGGCTACCAAATTATTTTGAATGGAGTCAATCATTTTTTTCTTTGCTTTGACCTCACCTTTTTTATACTCCTTTTTTCCACCAATATGTGTGTTTGAGGGAGGTTCCACCACTTTTATTTGCACATAGTCCAATACTTAATGCTCTTCCAAATATAGGTTAAAAGTCATCTTCCATGTATTACAGTCGAATTTGTCATTAATATTATCATTAGTCTTGAAGTAAGATGTAGAGGCCATTGAAACTTGTCCAATAATACCTTTCCAACAAATCTCTTAGTGATTTATTTTCTCTCTTACTTGGGCTTTGTCTTCACCTAGGCTCTGATACCATGTTAATTTTAGATAACAATGGTATACTCTATCCTTGCAACAATTACTTCAATGTACTTTTGTAAGATCAATGTCTATTCCAATTTAGTTTCCAATAACAATCACATAAACCATTAATTCACATTAATAGTAACGGTAGATAGAACATAAATAATAAAATGAAAAAACAAGCCAAGACAAGAGAACACCAATATTTGGATAATTCCAGGAAAAGAACGTCAATATAGGGAAACCCCTTGATTAATTCATCTTATTATAAATGTAAAATGTTCAACAGAGAGAGAGAGTACAATAATACAAAGTCGAATTCAAAATTGACAAGCCAAATCACTGTCCAAATCAACCTTGTCAAATCTGTAATTCTGTGCTCAGTTAATAATAGTCAAATCAACCCATAACCAGAAAGTAAAAAACAATCAGATTCTCATCAAACTTCTCAAAAGAATTTTGGTCAAAGGAGAGAGGAACTCAACCTCTCTTGCTGGTTATAGTCAGCCCAAATTAGTTAACAAATCTACAATCATATTGGTCAACCTGAATTCCACCTTGTAGTCAAACAAGCTTGTGTTTAATGCAGGTCATAGTGACCAGAAATTCTCGATTTCTGTTCCAAATAGTATGACCAGACCAAACATCAATAGGGAAAAAATATAAAAACTAAAACTTTTAACAGAAAGTCAAAGTCAACGCTGGTCAAAGTTGTAAACAACTTTAGATTTTCAACATCCTAAAATTCATCCTCCTTTCTGCCACACTTATGAAAAGAACAACTGCCCAATGAGGTGTACAAACCAATTAGATGATGATTCCAAATGAGGGTGGAGGTCTCTCTTATTTATATGAATCGATGAAGGCCAAAAGAAATGTATTTTGGGCTTCATAAGCCTACATGATGGTGTGACTAGCCTTGAAAACATTCACATGTGTGGGCTTCACTTTAAAAACATATTTCTCCTTGTCCAATTTCATTGATATTTAGGTTGATAATGGTCCTCACGAAAAGAGTAATCCAATGAAATAATTATCTCCATCAAATGAGCTTTCTAAAGTGGAATTTGGCCCTAGTTTCCAATTTTAACAACCCACCATCCAAGTGTGCCAAGTATAGGATGATAGACAAGTCATCGACATTCACCTTCAAACTGATGATAATTTAGATCTTCACTTTAATGGCACATAATAGTATTCATCCCTCCCTTTGAGTTACAAAAAATCAACAATAGGGGAACTTAATTTCATGTATTAGGAAAGATGAGTCAACATCTCGCATGAATTAGAGTGATAAACTAGAGTTAATGGAGCTAGAGGAAGGAAATCAAGAGAATTTAGGCTTTGACAGGCCATTTAAGTTGATATCACTAAGATTTTGGTACATCATTCTCTCATTATCATGGAGTAATTTTCATAATCATTTAATATTGGAGTGTTTGGAGATTGTGTCACCAGGAAATCAGGCCTCAGAACTGAGGTGGAGCATTGGAAAAAAGTACTGAAATTTCTATTCAAACTCCTCATGGGTCATCTCAACCTCTTAATGTGAAATGTGGAGCTCTTGGATGGTGATAACAAGACCAATGTAGTACTGACACAAGCTTGATTGGAAAGTCTAGAAGTGCAGGTGGATTAGAAATAATTAATATAGAGTCTAACTTGCTGACCAACAACATAGAGATCATTAGTGGAAGTATATTTTTTGAGGTTCAAGAAGTCCCGATGGACAATCCAAGTGACAGGCTCAAGGAATCGTGTGACATCCCTAGCGAAGGTGCAAAAGGCATAGGGAAAAACAAAAGAAAAGTGATCTCCAACAAAGAAACTAGTCCTTTCAATCATGTTTAAATATTTTTTCTCATGTATTACAGTTACATCTTTTTGTTGGGGAAATTTTGTAGCATTTACGATAAATACCAATGCAAAATAATAGTCCATAGGACCTATAGAATCAATAAAACTTTGCTCTGGTTATATTGAAATGTAAAAGCAAGAGAGTTTACATAAGCTAGTTTTGAACATTATGATGTAAAATTTTTTGGTCATGTATTCTAGGTTATATAATACAAAAGTATATGCTTCATCCAAAAAAAAATTAATAATATGTTTATATATATTAAATAATAATTATTAATAATACTAATTGATAGTTGATTACCCTCCCAAGAAACAATCCTGCCACCTCACACATGCTACTCATAGGATGCTTCTTTCTCGTCAATTTCTACTCATAGAAAAATAATATGTCAATTAGTAATAATAATTATTAGTTAACAACAAAATATCTAGAAATTTCCAATAAATATTAAAATAAATTGTATCCAAAATCATAATAACATATTGAAATGGAAAAGCTATATATATTATTCAATACACATTATTAACAGAGACTAATAAAAACTAAGCAATTCCATTGACAATATTCTAAATCTAAAATTATTTATATAACAAACATTTAATATTAACGAGAGAAAAATAAATATAATATGAATTAAAATAAATAAATAAATTAAATTATTTTGTAAAACTTCACTCAACTATGGTAAGAACAACTGAGTAAGTGGCTAAATGTCAAAATGTGAATGGCAATTAGTTGCATGATAGAATTTATGGGATACCGCAACCCAACATTCTCCCACTTGTTTTCTCTCCACAGGGGGGCACAAGAGAGATTAGTCATTTATCCAGCCCTACAACACCCATTGTTTCTCTACACCAAGAGAACTTCTCAGAGCTAACAGATTTTGTCAATGCATCTACAGTATTCTTTAAAGTATCCACCTTTACTAGCAGCACCTTTTTGTCTTCTATCATATACCTCACAAAGTGATAATGAACATCAATGTGCTTTGTCTTTGAATGAAATGCAAGGTTCTTTGCCAAGAAAATTGCACTTTGGCTATCATAGTCTATCCTTATAGCTCCCTGTACTAACCCCATACTTGAACACAATCCCGGCAACCAAACTACTTCCTTGCTTGCATGAGTGGCTGCCATGTATTATTCCTTTGTAGTTGATAGTGCCACTACAGATTGTTTCTTACTCATCCAACTGACTGCAACTCCAAATAGGTTAAATACATACCCACTTGTAGATCTTCTTTGATCTAGATCTCCAACCTAGTCTGCATCAACAAAGCCACAAATATCCAACACTCTATCCAATCCTGGTCTTCCTTGGTAGCACAAGCCATAATCACTAGTGCCACGCAAATACCTGAAAACACGCTTCGCTATTGTCCAATGCTCCTTCCCTGTTTTGACATAAACTTGTTCAATACTCCCACTGCATGTGCAATATCTGGTCTAGTACATACCACCACACACATCAGGCTACCAACTGCACTTGCATATGGAACACGGGACATGTCCTCTTCCTCTTCTTGTGTCTTGGGACATTGTTCAGTAGATAACTTTACACCTACAGGAATAGGAACCTTCATCGGTTTACTATCCTACATATTAAACCTCTCCAATATTGTCTCCACATACTTCCTCTAGTTTAACCAGAGATTCCTCTTTGTCCGATATATTTTAATTTCCATGCCAAAAGTATAGTTTGCAGCACCAAGATCCTTCATGTTGAATTTGGAGGACAAATGTGTCTTCAAATCCTGGATAATTTCTTTGTCATGTCCAACTAGCAACATATCATCCACATACAAGACTAGATAAATAACACGGTCACCAACTAATTTAAAATACACATAGTGATCTGCTTTGCTTCTAGTGAAGCCAAGTCGTCTTATAAATGTATTATTTTTCTCATACCTCATCCTTGATGACTTTTTTAACCCATAGAGAGACTTCTTTAACTTACATACTAGTTCTTTCTTACCCTTCAATGGAAATCCTTCAGGTTGCTTCATCTAGATCTCCTCTTCTAGATCCCCGTGAAGAAATTTTGTCTTCACATCCATCTCTTCTACCTCAAAATCAAAAACAACAGTAACAAATGAAAGTAATCTAATAGAAGTTACATTGGAAATAGGTGAAAAAATATCACCAAAATCAATTCCCAGCACCTGGGAATAACCTTTTGCTACCAACTGAGCTTTGTATTTCTCCACCTTTCCTTCTGCATTTGTCTTCTTCTTGTACACTCATTTGTTTCCAATGGGTTTCCTTCCAGCCGGCAACTCCACCAGATCCCAAGTCTCATTCTTATGCAAAGATGCAATTTCATCAACCATGGCCTCTTTCTAGATTTTGCCATCCTTTGAATCTACTACTCCCTTCACAGTTCTAGGATCATCGTCAGTAATACATAAAGAAAAATTTAAACAGAAAGCAGATGGACTATAACTTTCTAGCTGCCTTCTTTCTCGAACTGATCTTCTCACACCCAAAGTTTGTGGCTGTTCATCTTCTGATTCCTCCTCTGCTATAGAGTCTGATTCTTCCTCCTTTAGCTCAAACTCTATCTTCTCAGGTTCCTTTGGTTCGAATTCATGTTTAATAACATCTTTTACCTCATTTAACACCACATCTCGGCTATACACAACCTTCCTTGTTATTGGGTTCCAAATCTTATAACCCTTTAAACCATCCTTATACCCAATAAAGATGCACTTTTCAGATTTAATATCCAACTTGGTTCATTTTGCCTTTGGAACATGTACATATGCATCACATCCAAATACCCTTAGATGTGAAAGAGAAGGTTTCTTACAAGTCCATACCTCTTCTGGAGTCTTATCTTCTAATGCTGATGAAGGTAATCTGTTGACTAGGTAACATACAATCTCCATCGCCTCTACCCAGAATTGTTGTCCTAACTCAGCACAACTGGGCATGCTTCTTGCCCTTTCCAACAATGTCTTGTTCATTCTGTCTGTAACTCCATTTTGCTAAGGTGTATATGGAGTAGTATTCTGTCATGCTATACCACACTTCTTATAGAATTCTTGAAATTCCTTGCTGCAAAACTCTCCATTGTTATCTGTCCTCAACATCTTTATCTTCTTCTCTGTCCAGTTTTCCACAAGAACATTAAATCTTTTAAACTTGTCAATGACTTCAGATTTCTTCTTAAGGAAATATATGCATGTATTCCTTGAGAAGTCATCTATAAATGATACATAATACACAAACTTACCCATTGATAGAACCTTCACAGGTCTAAGCACATCACCATGCGGAAGCTCTAATATATGTTTCACCCTCTTACCACCAGAGGGGAAACTCACCTAATTCTACTTCCCATATACATAATTTTCATAGAAATCAAAATCCAGATAGCTATTACTCATACCTTCTACCATACCTTTACCATGAAGTATTCGAAGGCCCTTCTCTCCAGTATGTCCAAGCCTTTGATGCCACAGCATGGTCTTCTCTCCAGAGACCCCTAGATTTTCTGCTCGACTTTCAAGAACCACAGAACTGTTGCACCCATCAACAACATTGCTACCTTGCAGATTGTACAGAGTTCCAATTGAAACTCCCTGCATCAATACTAGTGCTTCCTGAACCATCTTGCAGCTATCCTTCTCGAACAGTGTTTTTACACCTGCATCATCCTACTTGCTTACAGAAATCAGATTTCTAGCTAGTGTAGGAATACTCAAAACACCCAGAAGTGTTCTAACCCTTCCACCTTCCAACCTGAACTTTATTTTTGTGTGACCAATGATTCTTACCTTCCTATCATCCACCAAGAAAACATCACCACCATCATATTTTTCATACTCACAGAACCACTCTCTATGGGGAGTGAAGTGAAAGGATGCACCTGAGTCAATCAACCATGCCTCGTGATCTACATGTGTACTTGAAGAAGACAAGTATAGATCCCCACCTTTATCTGAGGTGGTTTTTGCCTCTGCAGAAGGAGCATCATCAAATCCCTTTCCTTTATCAGGAGCTTTATATTTATAGTCCCTTTTGTAGTGCCCTTCCTTTTCGCATTTCTGGCACACCACCTTTACAAGTTTTCCTGGAGATTTAGATCTCCCTCTAGATTACCTCCCACTCAATGATTTATTTTTGTTTCTGTTCTAGGACCGTCCTCATACAAACAAGGCATCACCATTTTGGCTCTCCATATTTTTCCGTCTCATTTCCTCCGTCAGGAAGGGTGAGACTATTTCATCAAACTGCAAGGCAGTTGCATTGCTACCTATTGTAATAACCAAACTATCCCACGAATTTGGTAGAGAACACAACAAATTGATGCACATATCTTCATCTGAAATTTTAATATCAATAGATGATGATTGACTTACCACAGTATTAAATGCATTTATATGCTCTATCACCAAGTCTCCATATTTCATGCTCAGGTTATATAGCTTTTTCTGTAGGAACAGTTTATTCACAAGAGACTTAGATTGGTATATAAAGTCCCTAACTTGTCCCACAAAGACTTCGACGTAACTTCCCTTGATACATTCAGAAATACTAAATCTAAGATGCAATTGTATTGTGCTCTTTGCCTTCTAATCCAACTTCTTCCATTCTTCATCGGACACTCTCGTTGGTTTAGTACCTAGATCTACCGCGATCCACTGATCTTTATCCACCACCATATCCTCCAGCTTGAGTTTCCATAACTCAAAACTCCGACCATTAAATTTCTTGATCTCTATCGATCCACTGCTCGTCATCCTCTTTGACCACTAGAATTGATCCCGCAGATCTCTCACTAAAAAGGGTTTACCACAGGCCCGAGTGAAACCCCTCAGCAGCAAAGGTGTCCCCTTGAAGCCAAAACAACTCTGATACCAAATGTAGGTTTTAACCGCATACAAAAATTACTTGCATACGAATTCTAAAACACATAAAATAAACGATGTAAGAACATAACACATAAAACACATATACACAAAGATTTTCCCCTCGATCCCAAAACTAGGACTACCAGCTTGATTTTTCATTATGTTCCTTTCAATGTTACAATACATATTTATACAGGCTGAAGCATCCAATGCCACGGACCAGAAACCATCGCATCTAAAACCATGTGTGAAGCCATGCACAAAACCATAGGTAGGTCCACCCAACCTAATATAGTGTCCGAAAACAAAATTTTCACCCCTCAAACCCCCTATGACTCTGCTTGCTACCCAATTGGCGCAACAAAGGGGGGCCTCTGCTCCACTTCTAACCCCCCAGTTAACTATGTTGGTTGGTCGTGGAAAGAATATAACATAACCCAACATCACAGAAATCATTAAAAATATGTGGAATTTCCTTAGTTTTAAGAATTTGAGGAATAGGATAATTTGCAAAATCTATGTCATTTCTCAAAAGAATTTTTCCCAATATTTTTCAATCTGGTGATGAAATGGGAGACTGCCTGCTAGGCTGATAATTTGCATTCCATAAACCTGGGTAACCATCTTTATTCAATGAAACTAAATGCTAATGTTTTTCATCAATGCAAAAAACATATAATAATATAAAAACATATAATAATATTATCTTTGAGGTCAAACTTTTGTGATACATATTGTTCTGAGATAGTTCTTGGCGAATAGTCACGCCATCAATTTTTGATGTTGTGATGATTCCTGATGAACTATCCCAAAATAATGATATTATTTTAATCTAATTAATAGATAAAATTGTTTGCTTGCAAAAAAAGGTTTTTACACTAACAAATACAATTTTTTTTAATATAACAATGTTTATTTTCCAATAGAATTGATCAACGTGGAAGGAACTTCCAAATACACAACCCAAATTCCAATCTGATCCACACAATATGCATGGAAGGAATTTACATATAACAATGCATATGGGAAGCCCTAAAAATGTCTCCTTTCTCATGTGTGACATGGACATTGGGCTTCTAGGCTTTTACCTACTACTCCATTCATATTCCAAGTGTATTTGGATACTTGTAGATGCACTTAAACATTTCATCATGGAATAAATTAGAAGTTGAGGTATATTTAAGATAAATAATATCAAGAATATGAATGTAAATTATATATTTGTAATTATTCATATAATTTTGCAAAAAAATAATAATCTAATGTTCCACTCTCTATATCAAGACTATGAATGTATAGTATATATTTGTAATTCTTCATATAATCTCTGCAAAAAAAATCTAATATTGCACTCTTTATATGTGTTATATAAAGAGTGTAATATTGCACTCTTTATATGGGATAACCAGTATAACGTGGTCATTAGGTTTGTTATGGGATAGCTAGACAGAGAAAAATGCATTAGATCCTTAACTGGAAATCATGCTTTCATAAAATTACAAATTGATATATGAAATGGAAAATTCACTGCTAACTAAGGGGGAAGAAGTTGCATAAATTTTGGTGGTTAGTAACCACTAGTAAGTTTGCACATTTACATTTTTACTCCTACTTATTGAAGTGCTAAAGAACACATAAATACTCGTGGTGTGTCGTAACTATGATAACTATATTTATTTAGATGTTGTTACTATTAATTTTTTATGCAAATATTTACTTAAATTTTTAAAGATTTTAATTTTTGTTGGTTTTAAGATGAAGATTAACAATGAAAAACCACTCCACAAATATATAAGATTCATGTCTTAAATATTGCAACTACATCAAAATATTATGGTAGAAAAATATGAGGCAAACCTTCAAGTCTATGGACGAATAAAATCTTTCGAAATTATTTTTTGCAATAATATTGAAAAATAAATATTTATTTTCAAAGTTAAACATTATAAGTTGTATGGGGAAATGATAAACTAATAATGGTCAAATAGCAAATCTATTGCTAGAATCCTGCCTTAGCCGGGACTAATAAGTTAGAAAAAATAACATATGAACAATTTACTTTATTAAAATACAATATTAAAATTAAAATTTATGATTCCAACATTACAATTAGTTATTTATAAATAAATATCAAAGATATTCTAGTATCTATCACATACATTTCTAAATGAATATATAACAACCAATATTATAAATGTTATAATAATTTGGTGTCAAATGGTTATTAATAAGAATTATCAACCGATAGGCACCATATTGTTGCAGCCATCCAAATGCTAAATCTTAATTAACAAGTAAACAAAAATAACATATGGATAATTTATTTTATTGAAATACAATATTAAAATAATTTATAATTCCAAAAAAAATAATTATTTTTAAATAAATATTAAAATTATTATGATATCTATCACATCTATTTCCGAATGGAGACATACCAACCAATACTATATATGTTATAGCCATGTTATTTCAAATTGTTATTAATAAGAATTTTCAAATAACTACGTGTCAATAGGAACCATATGTGTTGTAGCCAATTAAATGATTAATATTAAGTAAATGAAATTAATAGATGTAGGATTTTAAATGGACTCTCTATGGCCTTTGCTTTGTAACTATTGCATAGGCTCATGACCATCGCTCTGAGCATCCTACAAACCTACCTTCCTCTATGTCTAATCCCACTCATGTTCCTACCTGAGTATGCCCCATGGAATGGCCTCCTTGGGGGAAGTGGCTCTAGGCCCCTTCAACCAATCTGCAACCCCAACCCCATCTGCAATCCAAGACCCATGAAAAAATAATAGTGGCGACGTTGCCTTGTCCAGCTTAATAAAAACTATAGGCTAGGAACCACTTTTATCCTCAGTTTAGAAGAATATCAAGGCCTGCATAACCAAATCTACCAAACTTTTAAGGATACAAATACCCCTCATGAGAGTGAATGCCAACATCCAATTAATAAAGGACCATGCCCAAATATGTGAGTTTATTAGAATATGGACAATGTAAAAATCCCTTCTCAACTAGATACCACAACGTTGCAAACCCAAAGCTCACTATGAAATCAAATTGGGTTCCAAGGGTTTTTTTACGGTGGTCTTTTCGCATTTGGAAGACTAGAAGGTTGTCATCAATGGAGGACAATACTTCTTCAACTCTATAGGGTTGTATATGTGCCAATGGGTGGAAAGGTTTAACGTGGACAAGGAATACATCTCTTGAGCCCCTATCTTGATCGAGGTGGTGGCCACCTGCCTATTCCACATGGACCCCCACCATTGTCTGTTTCAGTTTTTTAGTTTCTTTAATCATAATAGAGTTTACTATTTTTCGCAGTGTTTCGGGTCCCAAACATCCAGAGCCATTGTGAGATTGCTAAGAGAAATATTGCCAAAAAAATGTCGTTTAGGGCCTCAAAACAGCTCCAAAAGTTCAAGACCCAAAAAACTACCAAAAATAGTAAATTGTGTTATAATTAAGGAAACTGAAAGATTGAAAGAGACAATGGTGTGGGTCCACATGGAATAGGTGGGTGGCCACAAATATCCAACTGGATCATTCCTCCCCCATTAGGAAGAAATGATCTCCATTGCATTGAGTTCCTCCATGAAATGGGAAAACTTCTGCTGAACCTGGTCCCTAATGAGCCATTTTTCTTGGTGCAGGAGTTGGCTGGCTTTGACAACTCAATAGAGTTGGATATTATACTAGTGAGTGTTCTTGATCTATGTGTCCATGATATGATAAATTACAGCTTGTTCCACGCAGTCTAGATTTAACTCTGTTGGTGTGAGTTGTTCTTCAATGTCGGATGTGTCTAGTAATGGTGGAAAGTATTGCTAAAGGTGATCCACATTGAATACTCGGTGCAGGCCAAGGAATGGGGGAATGCTAAGCTCAAAATAATTTTCTCCCACGACCTTGATGATGGTGTGTGGCCCATATCGAAGCAGGTCAATATTGCGTTGGGGCCCAACAAGGCACTCCTTCTGCATATGTAGCCAAACATTGTCGTCCACCTAGAACTTGTGTGGAACCCGATGATGATCATCTCGCTGCTTATACTTAGCATTGGCTTTGTCCAATATGTCATGGACCTATTGGCAGATGCGTTGAATGTGATCAATGAAGCTATTTTCCTTGTCAAATTTGGACTGGACGTGAACTAAATCTTCCTGAGTGACTGCAAATGGTATGGCGACAACAATGGGACTTAGTGGCTAGAATCCCAAGCCCACCTAAAAAGGGTTGTCGCCAGTTGAGTTGTGGAGAGCCCAATTATAGTTATGCTGGACATAGGGGAGGATCTCATCCCATGTGCATGGATGCTTTGAGTTGTACATGAGCAAAATGTGTATGATCATCCTCTTGATGACCTCTCACTAGCCATCAATTTGGGGATGGAAAGTTGTGGACTTAGTAATATTGGTGTCCAACATCGACCAAAGACTAGACCAAAATGTATTGAGGAAAATGCTATCCCTATCTGGGATGATAAAATATGGGATCCCAAAGTGTACCCACACTCATTCAAAGAAGATCTTAGTAGTGGGTTCTGTTGTGATACTCTTCTTGCACACCGCCATAATGGTCATCTTCAAGAATTTGTCGAACACCACAAAAACACAGTCATTTCCATTCTTAATAGAAGGAAGGCCTGACATGTAATCCATGGAGATGGATTCTCAAGGTTGACTAGGGTTAGGCAGTGGATTATAGAGACCTTGCTTCTTAATGGTTGGTTTGGCAATGGTGCACACAGTGCATGATCTGATGTACTTCCTGACATCTTGTCAAAGATTCAGAGAACAGAAATACTTCTGTAGTAGTCCCACCATTTTCTCGACCCTGAAATGCCTAGCAACCTGACTATAGTGTGCTTCCAAAATCATCTTCGCATGCTTGCTTGAAGGAACGGAAAGGTGTCCCAAGTGGCATAACAGAACATCATGTAGGTGAAAATATGGAACTCGCTGACCCTCCAATAGCGTATGGTATGTGTGGCCAAATTATGGGTCATTTTTGTAGAGAAGTGGCCAGTCATAAATCTCATGCCCACACAATCTGAGCACAGTGGTTAACGCCATGATCGGTGGTGGACTAAGGTAGTCTGCAACATTATTTGTGCTTACCTTCTTGTACTTGATATTCAAATGGAATTGTTGTATGTATGTGGACCACTTCTGATGGTGATCATTCTACAACTTCCCTTGCGTCTATATGAACAACAATAGCCGTTGGTCTATGTGGATGCTTGTTTCCTTCCCTAAAATGTAATGCTTCCTTGTCGGCAGGCCTGCACAAAGGAATACATCTCTTTGTCATAAGTGGGATACTTTTGGACTGTGTACGAAAGCGTCTCACTGTGATATGCCACTTGATTTCCTTATTGAGTAAGGAATACCCCAATAGCATAGTCAGAGGCATATGTCTCGATCTCAAATGGTTGTTGTAAGTCTATAAATGTGAGCACTGATGTAGATTAGAGGCTATGTTTCAACTCTACGAATGCCTTCTGTTTAGATTCAGACCAAAATAATTTTTCTTTCACTCCTCCTTTGGTGACTTGACTCAACGGCTAAGTGATATTAAAGAACCCCAACACAAACCTATAGTAGAAATTGGCAAGACCTAGAAAGATGAAGAGCTCTATCAGAGTGGTTGGGGCTCACCAATCCCAAATGACTTGGATCATGGCTGGATCCACATGCACCCCCTATTCATCAATAATGTATCCCAAATAGTGAAACTGGGTCATGCCAAAAGTGCATTTCTCCAAATTTGCACATAGCTTGTGTTACTAGAGTGTTCGGACAACCGATCAGATGTGGTGGAGGTGCTCTTCCATACTCTGGCTGAAGATTAGGATGTCATCCAAGTATACCACTACAAATGAGTTGGTGAATAGATAGAAGATGTCATCAATAATCTCCATGAAGGTTTTAGGAGCATGCATCAACACGAAAGGCATAACTAACCATTTGAAAAGGCCCTCCTTAGCTTTGAAGGTAGTCTTCAACACATCAGAGGGCTTGATAGGTACTTGGTGATATCTAGACTTCAAGTCAATCTTGGTGAAATATTTTTCCCCTTTGAGATGGTCTAGAAGGTCATCAATCTGTGGGATCAAGTACCTATGCTAGACAATGACCTTGTTCAACACCTGATAGTCTATATAGAGTCTCCAAGTCCCATCCTTTTTCTGTACCAACACGACCGTGCTCCCACAGGGTGATGAATTTGGCCCAATGTGACCTTTATACACCATCCCTTGAATTTTCCTCTTGATTTCACCATTCTCTAGAATGCAGCACTAATAGATTAGTACATTTGGTAATGATGCACTTGGGGTCAGATCGATGGAGTGCTTGACCTGATATTGTAAAGACACCCCTATGGGGGAGGTGAAGATGTCGTTGTACTCCTCCATGACCTTGTCCATTTGTTGTTGTCATGCGGAGGGGAGTTTTCTAGAGGTCATGACCACCATATAATTCTTTCCTTGAGGGCATATCATCAGGAAAACACATTTCCCAGTTGTTTGAAATGAGCTTATTGCATTGCTTTGCAGTAACCAAATAGATGGTGGTAGGTGGTTCTATCTTCGATATCATGTACAACTGATTTCCTAATGTAACAATAACAACACAAGGCCTTGACTCATACACAACATATCACTTCCAAAAGTATGGATGGCCTAATAATACATCACAAAAATCAAGGGGAGAAATGTCACATAATACCTCATCTATGAAGGGCTTGATGTTGTATGGAAGGCGACATTTTTGTCTCATGCTCAGATCCTGTCCTTGGTGAAGCCACTCGATGGTGTACAACTGTGGGTGTGTTGTGGATAATAATCACAACCGCTTCACAACCTCTACTACAATGAGATTCTTTTGGCTCCCACTATCGACAACGAACTATAGCGAAGAACCCTTGACCCACATCTGGGAGTGGAAGATACACTCCTCCTCCTCTTCATCTTTGGGTTCGTCTTTCTGGATATTTATGGTGGCAACGGTGGCATTGAGCTCCAGTTCAATAATATGCTTCTCTTTGTCATTCCCCTTGTTTGGTTCTGACTCAAAGTCAGAACTTGCTTCTGATTTTGAAACCTTCAGTTTAGCCACCAATGACTGCTTGGCCTAACACTCACTTGTGTTATGGGTGGAGCTCTTATGGAACTCACACCACTTTCTCATGTCCTTCATCAGCTTCCCAATGTTTTCCTTTTCTTATGGCCTTAGCGGGTTGTCTTGGGTCATCCAACCTTGGATTTTTTCTTTGTTCTACGATTTGGGGGCTCCCTTCCCTTGCTTTGAATTTGTAGATCCAAATTTTTTCTTCTTCTATTTAAAGTTCTGCTCAATCTTGATGACATATCGATATGTCGTGACAAGGGAGGAGATGTCCAAGAACTCCATCCCATCCTAGATATATCTATGTAGGTAATCGTGATACTTGAGTAGCAAATGTTTCTCATAATCCTTGACACCCAAGATCGTGTGAAGGGTATGAAAAACATTAGTAAAATGTAGCACATCTTGGTCCCTTCCCTGTCGTAACGTGGTCCACTTTATGTATTTTTCCTTGTATTTCTTGATAGGGTAGTACTTCTCCTTGATGGCATCCTATAATGAATTCCATGTGGGAGTAGCTGAAAACAATGAGGTCATACTTTCATCCTTCTACTCACAATAAGTTTCTCAGTAGTCCTTGATATGGGGGGTGACTTTGAGAAGAGCAAAAGTAATATTTTCTCAGTTGTAAAAATCATGAATAGAAAAATATCCTTCTTGTAGATTCAACCATTTATCTACTGTGTCTGCATCTATTTGGCCCTCAAATATGGGAATGTCAAAGTTTATTTGTACCTTAAAAGGTGTGGAGCCTCCAGAGTGATGGTTGGATGTGGATGCACCAACGGTGGCCAACCATTGAAGAATTTGGGTAAATTTATCCATCGTTGTGTTCCTTTGTTTCTTGAGGGCCTCCTTGAGCAATATTTTGATAGGATCTCCTATTCCCTCGTCTTTCGTTTCTTCCCCCATGGGAGGCCATTGGGATTTCTGAGGCTGGTCTTGCAAAGGTTCGACTAGTTCGAGCCCGAACTCCTTATATCCCGGCCTCGTTGGGGACATGCAAAGAAAAACACAGAAAGAGTAGAGCCCCTTTGATACCACTGATCTGAATTTAAATAGGAGCACAAAAAATTAAAAATATAACCATAAATATAGATATGCAGTATAAATATCACTATCTCTCATTAATATCAAATAATGAAATATGCTTACAAAGAATGGAAATGAGACTAGCTTGGCAATGGTAGCTTATCTATAACAAGAGATGTCGCAGTTACATTCCTCTGAACTAAGTTACAATGAGGCCCAAGCGCCTTTTGTTATTGAACAATAAGAGAAAACCCTAAAAAACTAAAATCCTAACCCGAGGAGATGTAACACAAAAAGTTTATGGTCCCTGTTGGGGTTAGTTGCGAAACCAACTTCCCAAGGTCATAGCTTGGTCATATTATCTCTATTTGATGTGCATGATATCTCATTAGAAATATCTCTCCAAGGACTACAACTAAGAAAATAATGATCTCATTCCGATTGTGTTTTCAATTGTATTGCTCAGAGAGATATTTCTAATGATGTACCATGCATGTCAAACGTAGATAATATCACCAAGCTACGACCTCAGGAAGTTGGCTTCCCAGCTAACCCTAGCAAGGCCCATAAACTCTTGGTTTTACATCTCCTCAGTTTAGGGTTTTGGTTGTTTAGAGCTTTCTCTTACTGTTAAATAATAAAAGGGCCCTTGAGCCTCATTATAACTCAATTTAGAGGCATGTAGCCACCACATCTCTTCTCAAAGATAAGCTACTGCCACCCGAGTTAGTCTCACTTTCATTTTCTTTGTAAGAATATTTCATTATTTGATATTAATGAGAGATAGTGTTATTTCTGCTGCATCTCTATATTTATGGTTATATCTATAATTTGCGACGTTCCTGTTTAAATTTGGATCATATATGGATCTTCTTATACTCCCTTCCATATGAATATTCGGACCCATAAACACTTCAAGACATTGAAAACAAGCTTGGAAAGTTTGAATTCCTCTCAGAATAAACCAAGCATGAATTCTACATCTCTTATGTAAGGATCTACGTCTACATGAACATATCTGGGTCACTCTTATTAGAAAGTTGTTGTCATTGATGTCAATAGGTCACAACAGGTGTCAGCAGGAGGAAGAGATGTCAAGTAAAAGTGCCAAGGAATAGGTTGTAGGAACACAATAAGAGAAAAATATCATAACCATTGTAGTGTATTTGGAGCCAATTCTGGAGTGCTATACCATATTAGACACAAGTGTAAGCCACCCACATGGATAGAGATCTGAAAGATATTTCCAATGATATATGGAAGTCTAGAAAAGGTCTCCTAAATCAAAATATAGAGCCAACCAATGTTTTGTGATACCAAGTCCTTCATAATAGTGTTAAAGGTGGTTGGAGTCTTTGGCGCGTAGCTAAAGCTAGCACAAGTGCCAAACTTGATGCCAAGACCAGTGGAGCCTCTAAGCGAGAGCTATGGGTAAATGTGGTAGTAGTGAATTGGTGGCTAGAAGGAGCCCACCTGACGAACTTACCCCAATGGTATTTGTTATAAGGGAAAGGTCTAAATGACTCAGATTCATTGAGCAGGTGGATTTCGGTAGGTCAAAAGATTGGAAAGGACACACATGGCTAAGTGTTGGCTACATGGCATTTTTCCGACAACAACATAGATAGAGGTATTTGTAGTCACGAGAAATGCTTTCACACATAGATGATCGCAATGATAAATAAATGAGATCCACTTCAGGGACACGTCTCCCAAAACCACAATCCACTTAGGAGTGGTGTCAAGGAAAATAGGCTTGAACCCGATGGTTTTTGGAAAAGTGAAATAACAAAGGAAATGGCTAGAGAGGATATTTTCTCTCTCCACCAAGAGGACTTGTGGCAATTCATGATTGGCCTAGACAATAGATGATAGTGACATCAACATCAACCAATAAGAGGGGGACACATGGCATGAAAATTTGGTGTTTTTGGGCACCCAAAGGGCCCATTTCTAGGTGACACGTGTCACTACTCCAGATGCGCTAGGTATCCCTCATGATGTCAGCATGGTGTCATCTCAATGGGATTAGCTCAGAGGATTTATAAAGTGTGAAAGAGCATTGGGTTTTGGGGTATGTTGATAGACAACACATAGTGACAACCAATTAGAGAAGTGCTCGAAAGATTTATTTTTGTGCATTTAGCAATGACACCTGGCAGACAACATCAAGCCATGGAGGCAGATCGACAACCAATGAAAGGAATGTTGGGTGGTCGCCAAGGACACGTCAACTCATCGAGAAGACCGCAAAGGGTGAATAAAGGCATAGTCCAAAAAAACAATTGGGTGTCGGGGACTCCAGTCTATTTGCACATACATGACCCTATGCCACAAGTAGAAACCAAGAGCGGCTAAGCACTAGCTCCATGGATTGTTTCACATAGAAACAAAGGGGCCAGTAGATAAGAAGCTCTGACCTTTGGGCCGATGGATGGTCATATCACGTAGGGGCATGACCTACAATGCAGATCCATTAACTAAATAAAAAGGCTCCTGACAAAACTTGAAAGGGCTTAGTGCCCAGGGACAAAGACAATGGCCATGGAGACCGATATTATGGTAGAAAAACATAGTAAAGTGCTGAGAGACAAGGGGATTAAAGGAAGAAAGGAGGAACTCTCAGTTTGACTGCATTTTTTAGAATTTAATCCAAAATTGAAAAGAAGATAAAGATATATGAACACTGTTATATTCTATAAAAATCCAGAATGCAAAAAAAGAGCAGAAAAACTCAGTTCGAGTTGTAGAAAAGGTACTAAAGGTCAGTTTGACTTGGAGATAAGGACAAACAACAAACACAGTCCATAAGACCAAAGTGACTAGGACAAAGGAAAAAAATAAGGCTTCATGAACAAATTCAAAAATAAACGAATGCAAAGTTAGCAAAAAGAAAATTCTATAAAAGAAGGCCTAATCAACCAGAATTGACACAATTTTTTGTAGACAAAGCTTCTGGTGCAACAAGATGTTGATATGGTTTTCACAGTAATCAGATATTAATGTAGGTGTTTTTGAGTGGTGACCGAGATAATTTATTTGTTAGAAAGGAATAGAGGGCAATCATTGATCCTAGTATGAAAATGGATGAAGGTTGGAACGAGTGTTTAAAGCAAGTTGTAGCTTGTTGATTAAGGGTTGGTACTCCTTCTATTGGGTGCTAGAGAATAGTTGGGGTTGTAGCTCCATTCAGTTGTAACTAATAAATCATGGATTTGTATCTTCCTACTGGTTGTAGCTAGAGAAATTATAACAAGAAGTTGTATCTTGATGTTATGCAACCAACTCAGAAAATGATAGATCAAATACCTAAAAAATATACTCTTTGAGGGGGAAACCTTCTTTAAATTACATAAATGAACAATTCTTGGATGACACAAATGACAAGACCTCCTTTATATCTATAGGATTCTAGGGGGTCACAATATAATCAGCTCATACATAACAATAATAATGTAAGACTACGGAAATAACAATAGTAGGCTTCTGTGGGGCACAATAATAACAATATGGGGACTACATGGCCACAATAATAATAATAAGGGGGCTACACTAGCAATAAAAATAAGGGGATTCACTACTAGTATAGGGACCTAACATGACCCTCTCCTTGAAAAAATTGTTGTCCTCAATGCTTGAGTAGTTATGGATGCTTATGTCTAAAATTCCCATCCTCACATGTGGAATCTTAAGCGGGTAAGTTATTCCACTTGATGAGCTACTCTGAAATTAATCGATTTCACAACTTTCGGGTTCTTTTTTCCATGTTTGCTTCAGGTTGCAATATGATTTTTCCTTCCTTGTCAAGTTCTGGAAATATTGTTTGAACTGGGAGCTTATCACCTATAACCTTCATTAAGCATGAAACATGGAAAACCGGGTGCACTTGGGAAGATGTAGGAACCTCCAATTTGTATGCCATAGTACCAATATTTTGCAAAACCTTGTAAGGACAATATTACTTTGGTGATAATTTATTTTCCTTCTTAGATTGCTCGAGGGACATTTGTTTCTCTAGGTTTTAACCCCATATAGAAATTACCTACATACAAATTCTAAAACACAAAAAATAAACAATGTGAGAGAATAACACATAAAACACATGTACATAGAGATTTTCCCCTGGATCCTAAAAACGAGATTGCCAGCTTTATTTTTCATTATGTTCCTTTCAATGTTACAATACATATTTATACAGGCCAAAGCATCCAATACCATGGACCAAAACCCATCCCGTCCAAAACGATGGACCAAAAACCATCACATCCAAAACCATGTGCAACAAATCATGCATAAAACCATAGGTAGGTCCACCCAACCTCATATAGGGTCCAAAAACAAAATTTTCCATGGTGCTACCCCGAACCCCATATAATGGGGTTACTTGTACCCCTCAAACCCCATGTGATCCCCCCAACTACATAATTGGCGCAATGAAGGTGGGGCTCCACCCCCCTTCTAACCCCCCGGTTAACTACATGGGCTAGTCGTGGAAAGAATATAGTACAACCCAACATTCTCCCACTTGTTGTTTTCTTTCCACAGGGGGCCACAAGAGAGCTTAGTCATTTATCCATCCCTGCAATGCCCATTGTGTCTCTACACCAAGATAACTTCTCAGAGCTCACAGATTTTGTCAATGCATCTACATTATTCTTCAAAGTGTCCACCTTTACCGGCAACACCTTTTCTTCATCTATCATGTTATCACTGAAAATATTTCAAAGGAAAAGGGTAAGGTAAGGGAGTTTTTGGCAATCAAATGTTTGGGTGATAAAGATCTCGGGTCAAAAGCAAGCTGTTTCAAATAATTCAGCAGTTTCGTAGCG
>APFE030748873.1:789-19489 GCA_000404065.3 Pinus taeda
CAGATCCAAATTCCACCAAGAGCTACTCATGGCAGGATGATATTCTTCGCTACAAGGACAGAGTCGTAATATCACCAACATCCACCTTCAAAAGTCGCATTTTGGCAGAGATGCACTCATCTCCCATTGCAGGTCATTCAGGCTTTCAGAAGACGTATGCTCGCACGAGAAGATCATTTTTTTGGACAGGCATGAGAAAGGACATCCTTACCTTTGTAACCGAATGCGAGGTCTGTCAATGCCACAAAGGGGAAACCATCAACACACCAGGCACATTACAACCATTGCCCATTCCGGCATCAATTTGGACGGAAGTTTCTATGGATTTCAATATAGGTCTTCCAAAGTCAGGGAACAAGTCAGTCATCATGGTGGTTGTGGACCGATTGTCGAAGTATGCTCATTTCTGCACTCTTCCCCACCCGTTTACACCCACCTTGGTTTCTCAAACCTTCATGGATCAGATCTTCAAATTGCAGCATGGCATGCCCATTTCTATTGTGTCCGACCGCGACCCGATATTCGCCAGCAATTTTTGGCAGGAACTCTTCAGAATACAAGGCACTCAACTAAAACTCAGCACTTCCTACCATCCGCAAACAGATGGTCAAACTGAAGCAGTCAACAAATGTCTAGAAACCTACTTTAGGTGTTTTACTTCTGAAAAACAACACCTTTGGGTACAGTGGCTACCTCGGGCAGAATGGTGGTATAACACCAACTATCATGCCACCACCAAAATGACTCCCTATGAAGCAGTATATGGTCAACTCCCGCCTTCACCTACTTCATATCTCAAGGGCTGCTCAAAAGTCCAAGTAGTGGATCAACTCCTACAACACCGCGCAACTATGCTCGCCCATCTTCGAGAGAATCTTCATCAAGCTCAGAACCGCATGAAGCAACAGGTAGACGAGCATCGCTCAGAGCGCCAATTTCAACAAGGGGATCAGGTTTTTTTACGGCTCCAACCATATAAGCAAACATCACTCAAAGACAAGGGATGTCAGAAACTCTCTCCCAAATTATACGGACCATATCAAGTACTTTAGCGCATTCGAGAAGTGGCCTACAAGTTGGCTTTGCCACCTACTGCAAAAATCCATCCAGTTTTTCATGTCTCATGCCTCAAGAAAGTGATTGGGAACAATTGCAGAATTCAGACTATTCTACCGGAATTGGACGAAGAATGGTCCATCTGGCTTCAACCAGAACAAGTCCTCGACACATGAGTCAAGCAACTGCGAAGCCGCATGATTAAGGAAGTCCTAGTCAAATGGAAAGACACCTCTCTAGAAGATGCAACTTGGGAGCCAAGCACTATTCTGCAGCAGTTTCCGCAGCTTTAGCCTTGAGGACAAGGCTAGTCTTAAGGGGGTGGGCATGTTAGGGTCCCACCCTAACCCCCTTATCTATGTAATGGAACCATGTCATAGTCAAGAGTCAATAAAGCCCATATTAATAATTGTAAGTGGTTAATCCGCAATTAATAATGGAACCACAATTAGTTGCAAATGGGCCGTAGTATTAGATAGATGGTATTAGTAATACTGCGGTAATGGCCCGTGGTATTGCATGTATGAGTCATATATAAAGGATAGAAAATCCCTGTGAGGAGTATCGTGCCTTATTTTGTAATCGAGCTCTGCTCTATTGGAGGTTGCCCCCTCGAAGAGGCAAGTGAACATTACTCTCTGAATAATAAAATCATTGCTATTATGTGTTCTGGGTATCTTTTCTTCGCATATTCTGTGTTCTGGGTCTCTTTTCTTCACATATTCTGTATTTGGGTATCATTTTCATGTTAAGAGCATAACACATTGAAGATCAATCTCACACATATATCATACTTCCTCCATTTGAACTACACAGTCCTATTGCTCGTGCATTGGAGAAATCTTACATTGCAAGCACACGTCCATGACGCATGTTGTCTTTGTTTCTTTCATTTGCTTGCATGTCACAATCAAGGTTTTGCATATGCTTAAAAGCTGCATGTAGTGTTGCACAACAATGTGGTAAGTCCACGGACTGCTCTTCATACACTTGTACTCACTTATGTCACATGGGCATCTTAGAGCATGAAGTGTGGTTGTCTTCATTGTTATATCGTTCTTTCTTGCTAGTTCGCGTGACTAGGTTTCTCATGGACCAAGCCTTCACCAACATGGGTCAACCAATGTGCCAGTCGCTGCATTGGAAATATCACTTCACATGATCAAGACCATGCATTGTTAGTTTAAGAGTAGGAGTAGTGTTTTCTTTCAATTGGTTTGCTTGCATGCATGTTTTCTTATTTGCTTTGTTCTCTTGTTTGTTTGCCTACTTGTTTTCTTGCTTTTTTTTTTATTTGCTTGTTTTTTTTTTAGTTTTCTTGTTTTGTTCATAGGTTAGTTTCACATGAAACCATGTATGAATCTTGAAACAAGCTGGGTAAAATACAAGAGGCCTTGTGCAAATATCACTCCTTGGTTATCTATTATCTTACCTTTGTATGAAGATCTTGTTACATTTAGACCATGATACATCGAAGGAAAATATGTACTGTTCAAAGTGAGCCTTGGTGAAAACACAACGCTTGCACGCTAACTAGTGTCACCTACTCTAGTCAGTTGTTTTTGGGTTCACCCTTGTCAGATCAGTTAAGTAGATTAAGGTTAGGGGGCAACCTTAACAAGCACATTAGAAGTATAATAAACTACTTCTCTAGTCGAACAGCCACTTCAGCTCTCGATAAGTCGGGATCCCTCTTCTATCTCTGAAAGGAATAAGTGTTATGCACAATTATGAAAAAATGAAAAATAAAAAAAATGAAAAGTGAAAAAATGAGAAATGAGAAATGAATCAGGTGAAAGAAGAGAAAGGCTTCCTACATAGAGAGGTGATACAAGTATCTCCGTCGGGGTACTGACCACACTCGCTAGAAGTGGAGCTATGCTTGTGTTCCTATGTGACTCCGTCAACGTATTGTTTAGGCCTGTTGGTAGCGAAGCAACACCATAGATGAAACCAATACTCTGATGACTATACTGCTTGTGCACCAATATACCCCTCAACCCCAATCTAAACAACTATGTTTCCTTGGCTCAGAATGTGTGTCAACTAACCAATAGCTAGGCAGATGCTACATCTTAGAATCATGCTAGTGTGAAACCAAGTCGAACTGACAACTGAACAATACTTTTGAAGGTGTTATACTTTCTTTTCACGAACAAGGTCCATTCAGACATCTATATTTCTACTAGTGCATCACCAAACGTTGTAGTCGCTGCGACCACCCTCCAAAATTTTTCCTTAGCTTCTTTTTGGAGCCTCCCTACAAAACTTTCATAGCACCTTGTCTTTCTTGGTCAAGTAACACAAGCTTCAGTTTTTTTTCTTGCAAAAAGACAATTTGTTGAAAACAAATTGATGCATTCCCTTCATAGGTTGATAATGTAGACTTGGTCTAGCCTCAAGATGAGCAGCTCCCCAAAGAGATTGCACAATTATCAAAGGAAACTAGCCTTCCCTCCAGAAATTACACAATTCTGTATGGCAACCTGCTGGGCTCCAGAATTACGCAATCCTACCTGTGAGGCTTGACCTGAAAAACTGCATAATCCTTCCCAGCAGGCCTACTTAGCCTAGGGATTGAGTAATCCTAGGTAGGAGCTAACTAATCTTCCCACAAATCACGCAAATATGTTGAGAAACAAACTGAGTTTCCATCCAGAAATGCGCATTTTCTCTCAGCTGTTGAGAAGTCTCATGCATGAGAAGTTGGGTTCACTAGTTCCACCCATGACCAAGGAAACTTGACTTGCATGCATGGCTTTCATTTTCCTAGAAGAGCAAAAGGGAACATGCAAAAATCATCCCATGATTCAAAAATCTATTTTTAGTAGTCAGAAATTACATGTAAAATCATTTTAGAACATTTCCTCCAAGTGTCACTTTTCCTAGATTTGTGGCATGTGTGTCATGATCTCATACTTATTTATTCGACACATCAGAGCTCATTCTTTAACATCGATCTTGGAGAGCTAACATCCCACAACACATCTAAGACTCTTCGACACATCCAACTCAGCTATTCACGGGTAAGTGGTCTCAACTTTTCTTTTTCAACATTTATGTCACTTTCTATGTTTTCTATTGTGTGAGTGGTGTTTGGTTGATTTACTTGAATGCTTACTTTAGTTTACATGGATACTAGCTTGTACTAGCACCATTTTAGTTTTTTTTGCTATCTCATTGTTGTCACATGCATGGAATTGTTTCGCATGAATGGTTGTCGATTCGATGAATTGCTTCACGCACATGCATGTTGATATTTTTACTTAATCTTTCATTCAATGTTTGAATACACTATCAATTACTTCTACTTTCACTTAGTGTCACCATGCATTCGATTTTATATTTTCTTTTAGTTGCCCATCGGTGGGTCTAGGCATCCTTGGCCCAAACTCTACCTCACCAAAAAGCATTGGACAATCCAGGGAAGGAAGGCTATGTCTTCCTCTCCAGAAATGTGCATTTTTGCCCAGGCACTATCCTGTAGGACTACTTTGCGCATTTATGAGGAACAATGACTACTAGCCTAGAAAATTGCCCAATGCAATCCTTGAGGATGCACTCATTGCAAGCTGGAATTGTGCATTATGCAATCCCTAGTGAAGAATCGGTCTGAATTGCACATTATGCAAATCCAATAGCTAGTCTTGCCTCCCAGATAGCCTAGACTGCGTTTTGCATAGTTCTGGTAGCTAGTCACCTAGCCTCCCAGAAGAAATTACACAATATTTGACTATCATTTCCTAGGTATATGTTATGTGGTTCTTCGAATTTTCTTTGGTTTTCGCTAACATATTTCTTGTCATGCATGCCACTTTGTCTCTAGATATTTCAGGTGTTCATCTGCCTCTTAGCAATATAGGACCAATAGTCTCCAAGAGAGCAGGATCAAGGAATATTGACAGAAGTGCAACTCGAGCAGCAGTTTAGAAGGTTTCCACATGTCTACCGACCTATGAAGATACCAAGTTGTTTCTAGGCAAGGACATCAAGCTAAAATCGTAAGAGGTTAGTGAAGCATTTGCAGGCACTTTTTGGGAATACCTTGAAGACCATAAGGTGTATGTGAACATTAACAAGTCCATCTTGTACTAGATTCCATGGCGATACCCTACATTCCCATGCACGGACATGATACACTAGACCATCTCGCACATCGAACCCAAGAGGATGATTCTGAGTAGCATCAGTGGGACGAAGCTTGCCACCTTCTAGGCACAGGATTATGATGAGATGTATTAGATTTCGAACCCCGTGACTATCATGGAGACTCCTTTCAGCATACCCAACAGTAGTGCCAACTTCAGTGAAATTCTGAAGAACTCGGTAAAGGAGCAGGCTAGATTAAGGATGATGCCCAAACAAATCTCTAATTCGAAGATACTATGGAAGGCGTATCAATACTTGGTCATATTTTCATGTTTACTATGTGTCCAAGTAAGCATGTAAACCTTCCGACATAGTTGGGTGATCACGCTAGACCAACTGGCTAGAGAGGGTAAACCATGTAACTTGTCCGACATGTTGTCTCATCAGCTCAAGGAACAAGTAATGAAGGTTTGACAATCACCCAGAGGTATGAAAGAAGAGATCTACATGTGGGCCTACATATTAAATGCAATCTATGCCGAACAGGAGTTCCCGGGCATGGAGTGGGCATGGTCACTGATGGAGACTGTTGTGAAGACATATTGTAAGTTGTTGTGTGAATGCAGCTTCAAGGAGTAATCACGCGGATGTCCTATCATTTTGTCACCCCAGTTTGCAAGATGATTTTCAAATAGGATCCACCCTGCATGTTAAAGGAAGAAATGGAGTCACTGATAGACATTTTTGATTGGTATGCCTTGCCATCTAGCACCTTCATATGAATGTTCAGCTTAGAGAACCCTTTGCATGTTCTACCAAAGTTTTCCTTGGACATACTCTTCATGTAGGAAGTGGCATGTCACATCTTGACATGATTGATAGCTAGATTGCACAAGCAAAAGAAGGAACCTTGGCCCACTCTTCTATTGTAGATTGGGTTATGCGAGATTCGAAGTTTCAAGCAAGCAGATTTCGAAGCAAAATAGATGAAGAAGTATCCATTCGACCTACGAAGATACAATTCATATGAGCCACATTGCCTTGTGAAAGATCATTGTAAGAGAGTACATTTCAACTAAATCCATGGGGAATTTCACTGAGTGGAAGAGAAACCATGGAGATATTGTTGTAGTTTCTCCAAACACAATGAATAGGTTGGCTTCGTATGGAGTGTTAGAGAAGAAATGTGAATTAGCATCCCAGAGAGCATAAGCACCAATAGCAATAGCAGCAAAGGCAAGCATACCAGTGCACGACAAGGGTAAGAGGAGGATTGTCGATCACATGGAGGAAGTGAAAATATGCAAGTTTCAAGTAGATCCATTGGTAGAGAAAGCAGCTATGGCTATAGAGGCGAAAAGGCAACAACACGACAGGAGAATTGCCCAAAGGGAGAGGAATAAGAGAAGAATGGAGGAAACAGAGAAGGAGTTGCATAATCTGAAGGAGAATCTCTGGAAGGAACAAGATTTGTGGAAACAGGAGAGGGAAGTGTAGAATAAAAGTTACATTAAGGGGAACAACATGTGAAAACATATAAAATAGCACCCGTACAGGTAGTGGATTCATCAGAATAGCTGGCATCAGGTAGATAGGGTGAACTATTGCAGAAGCAGGACTTCGCTCAAGAGATAAAGCTAGCACTTCAACAGTTGGATATAGATATGGAGCAATGGGAATCAGAATAGGAAGAAAACCTTATGCCTCACCACCACGAGGTTGACTTACCTACTTCACCACATCTAGATGATGAGCAAGTCTCAAACGACCAATGAGACACTGAGATCTTTTGAGTTTAGCTGGAAGGAGAGATGCACAACATCTCATTCAACGAGTCTCAACATAGATTTGTGTAGTCTAGCAGAGTGTCAACTCTGGATGATAATACATCTCCTGTGCAAGTTGAGGAACAAGTGATCGTGTTTGATGTGCACAAATATCAAGTAGCCTTGGCTGATGCAACCAGAGTATATGCCAAAGCCACTAGCTCAAGTGTTCAGTTTTTGATAGATGAAAATGAATGAATGGCTAAGGAACTTTAAATAGCCAAGGAAGGAGGAGATTTGGTGACAGTTTCCACCTGAGATGAACTGGAGAGGGTAATGCTAGATGAATTATTGTCCCTTGACATAGTTATGTGAGATTTGTACTCCAAGTTTGGCACCGTGCATAAGGTAGTCGTCCATCTCAATGGATGGCAGTAGCGATGTGGTATAAGAGAACTTATCTCGATGAAATTGCATGCTGTTGTTGATTACATGAAAACATGGACTATCAGATACAAGGGAGCTCCACTTCACTTGAATAAGATGATGAAGGCTAGTGTGGTTGAGCTGAAGGCACATATCTCGAGTCAGATCTAGAACTATGAAGAGCTTTTTCAGCTCACCACTACTATGCAAGATTCCCATGCATGTGTGTTCAATAGAATGGATGTTGTGGTGTGTGTGCATGTAATCCCATCTATTGGGACTCTCACCTAGGCGAAGACAAAGGAAAAGGTCCAATTAGAACTTGACTTGTACTTTGACGAGTTGATGCACATAACCGCTAGCCCAAACTTGCCCATCAGTATAGAAATCATGCACAACTATATTACTGGTCTGGCCACATTGAAGGAAATGATGTGCATGGTCGTGGATGAGTTGGAAAGAGGGGCCCGAGTAGTGTACCCGAATCCTATGGAGGCAAAAGTCAAGTTCCAGAAATATTTCACCTTGGAGCACATGTACACCATCACAGACTACCAATCTTGGCATCAGTATGTTACTGTTGATTAGCGTAAGGATGTTGAGAAGCTGGACTCCCATGGTTGTCTAAGTCATAGTGTTGTCTAGCATGGCTTGCTCAATCCATTTCTTTCACATGGGTACATGTGCATAGTAATGTAACCTCATGTCAAGTTTAAGTCAAGTGTCAATAGTTAGATGTAACAATCATAGAGTAGATGAAGAGTCATGAGGGTAGATGATTTGTCAGAAATGGGAATGTCAAGGGTCACCCCACCCTTTGCTATAAATAGTCCCTCATAACTCATTGTAAAGGCTTTTGGTCAGCCAAGCTTCCGATAAGACTATCTTGGAGAAAGCCTAGATAGTATTGTAACAAGCCTTGGCTTCTCCACTACGTAGAGCTAGTACATCTCTTTGGAGGAGCAAGCAGTTGTGGTTTTAATGTTTCTCTATCAAAACTAGTGGTTGGACATGGATGTATTATACGACTGGAACTTACACTTCTTAATATAACAAGAACCAGCACATTTCATGCATATGTTGTTTTGTATTCTATTCTATCAAGTTTACTCTAAATGATATATGTATCTATTTACTTGCGCATGCATGTATAGCTATCTGTGTATGTATGTATGAATCTTTATGAAATGTGATGTTGGTATGACCATCACTTTGGATTGCTTGCTATCTTTCCTTCATGTTGTGATGTATCTTTTCTCGTGTGTTCCCTTCTTAACTGTGTGCTATAAAAGGTTTCCAAGGGGTGAATTCATCTCAACCCCCATGTGTTAGAACCTCTCATGCACCTTCCTTGGCTCACTGTAGTTGTCACACCCTTACTACCAATATATTTATCCTACTTTCCTAATTCCGAAACCATAATCAAGGCATTACCATATGACCCGCTGATGGGACTCCTACACCAAATGGTTTGAGGTCTAATTTAGACTTCTTACCAAGGATATCCCCTGAAATGTTGGCAGGTTCAACACTATCAATACCTTCATATCTATGCAATTTCTTCAACCACTGGAGGTAGGTATGCTAGTATATTATGCACAATGTTTTGGAGTGAAGCACGGGGTGAATGCCTAGTCAAACACTCTGGTTGACCAGTGGGAAGCTTGATAGATTTTCCTATGGGAAGCGCATATTGAGATGGTTTACTAAGAAACTTCTACCCTACTGTAGGTGATAGCCAGTTAGATTGATTACAGGATTGTGCAGTGCAGATTGCCTGGGAGGCAGCCTCAAGCTTTTTTGAATCCTGGGCAGTAGTGCATGATCATTGAGGGCTAAGACTGTGCAATCTAGCTTAGTGGAGGTACAACTGCTGGAGGGTGATCTGGTCGATAGATTTTCAACAAAATAACTAAGTGTGTGGATGAGTGAACTTTTGAACGAAATGACCTTACGAACACACACTCAACATGACTCGACGAAAAGACAAGTCGAGTCAATAAGACAACATGCTTAGTGTGACTGACCAATGGGTGTGGGCGACAAGTGTGATACTTGAGATAGATCGTCAAATGACCACGATGACACTTGTGCGACATGCGTACAAGTTTTTTTTTGAGTGTGAAATATGCTTACATGATGATACAACTCAAACATAACCTTCAACATCACCATAATGAGGTCACAATCATGACATAGAAATCAACATGTCGAAGATGACATTTTGTAAAACAAGTGAAAGGAAGCAAGACATGTAGAGGAAACAAATGAGAAGACTTTTCGTGTTTACGCAGACACATGTTATTGAGAACAGGATGATATGACAATGGAAATCAATCCTACAAACCTAAGTAAGAGGTGTACTTTGAACGATGTTCTTTACTTACCATACTTACCCTCTAGATGATCATGCATGTGACAGAGTTTGCATGCGGTCCTAATCTTTTCCATTACTCGAGCTCTTGGTCCTTCTCCTTAACTCATTGTGAGTGATTTGAGCATGTCACATATTCCTATAGTCACTGGGTGATAGATCAACAAAATTTCAATGGGAAGTGACTACTACAACTTGGACAATGATACTCATTTTTGAGGTTAAAGGCATTGCTATGGGACGGGAGTCCATGGAGGACACCTCTACGTATTTTCTGAATGCAAGGTAGGCGGATTTCTTTGTGCATTTTTGGAGACTAGTGTTGGCTGCCTGACTTCTCTGCACATTTTGCGAGAGAATTACTTGCTGGGTCTCTACAGGCTGCAGGATTTTAGTAGGCAATGGAGGAAGCTTGATGGTTGCAGCAGCAAAGTGCAAAGTTTTGGGAAGATGAATAAGGCTAGGTTTCTTTGGAAATGGCTAAGTGTGACATCAGTGACATAGATGTAAACAGTGATAGGACTCAACTTTGACTACACACATACACTTAGTGACACAACGTAGACCATCCATAATGCATAAGACATACTTTTCTTGATTCAACAGCCATCGTGACAAGAGTGCATGAAGTGAGTGTGCAACATTTCTATGTGATGACAACTGCTCATACTCACAAAATTCCCTTGAAGAAAAACAACATCCATTTTGCATGACAAACACAAACCCCTATTCCCAAAGATGGCACATGATGCATAAGTATGAGAACACAGACAACTCTTAAGATCAAGGACGAGAGGTTGAAATCATCAGCTTACCAACAACTAACCAAGGATGATCGATCACAAGTTCCAATGTAGGCTGTGAAATTTGCACACGAGCCAAAATTTTGGAGGGTGGTTGTAGTTGCTACAACATGCGGAACACACCTTCTCTTCGATGATTTAGGTCAATCAAATATTGGATTATAATGTCTTCTAATCCATTCTCTTGTACATTCTCTACCGATGAGAGAATCATGGAGATCATGATGTTAGATTATGCGTCATGGGATGATCATCACCATTTTTCATCCTTATCAAATTCCATTGAGGATAATCTGAGTGATGTATATCTACCCAATATCATCGATTATTTTATGAATTCCATTTCTATTCATGAATTTTATTTCGAAAAGAATCTCTCAAATATGGAAAAGAGGATACCTCTTGATATCTCTTTCAAACTGGGTATTATCGAAAATCTACACATTGGTGCATCTTTCTCTCCATACAAGATTGAGAACCTAAAAGCCCTATTTAAGGAGTTCCATGATTTATTTGGCTGGACTTGTAGGGAAATGCCAAGTATCGACACAAATATATTGGTTCATGATATTAAAAGGTATTCTAATTCTAGACCAGTCCAGCAATGCCTTCGTCTGATCCATCCAAGGAATGTTGCCATGATAGAGAGTGAAGTTGAAAAACCCCTTCGTGATGGTTTCATCTTCCCCATTCCTCTAAGCAATTGGGTGTAAAATATTATCCCTTCCATGGACAAATATGGGACAATCCATGTATGTATCGATCATTAGGATGTAAATAGTGCTTGTTCAAAGGACAACTACCAGACCTCGTTCATCGACTACATTGTTGATGACTAGATCACTTGTGAAATACATTCATTCATGGATGGTTTGTAGAGATATAATCAATGAAAATTGTCCAAGAAGATAACCCTGAAACTGAATTTATCTCTCCCTATGGTATAATTTCCTACTGAAAAATCCCATTTGGTCTAAATAATGTTGGGGCCACATTTCAAGGAGAAATGGATTATGATTTTCATTATATTAAACACATCGTGAAACCTTATTTAGACAATCTCCCTACTCATTCTAATTATCAGGCTAATGATCTAGATGGATATTGGTGGCCACCCACCAAGTCGACTTGGACCCCCACCATTGTTTCTTTGAGCTATCCAGTTTCCTTAATTGTAGTACAGTTTACTATTTTTAGTAGTTTTTCGGGTCCTAAACTTCCGAAGCTGTTTTGAGGCCCTAAATGACGTTTTTTGGGAAGCCTGGGAGCAACATCAATCAAAGTTGTAGTTCTTAGAGATATCTTTCTAACAAGATATTATGCAGATCAAACGAAGATTGTATGCCAAAGTTACGACCCTGGGAATTTGACGTACCAATTTACTCAAATAGGGCCCACAGTTTGGTGTTTCATCTTCTAGGGTTATGTTTTTAGATGTTTAGTGTTTTCCATTATTCTCAACAATAAATAGATATTTGAGCCTCATTGTAAGAGAGTTTAGAGGCATGTAGCTACCACATCTCTTCTTAGAGATAAGCTACCATCAGCCTAGCTAGTTTATTTCCATTTCTATTTGTAAGCATATTTCAGTATTTTACAGTAATGAAATGAAGTATTATTTTTGTTGCATCTCTATATGTATGGTTATATCCATAATTTATTGCATTCATGTTTAAATCTGGATCAATGATATCAGAGCAGTATGCTCTTTCTCTGTCTTTATTTGCATGTCCCCAACAAGGTTGGGATATAAGGAGTTAGGGCTTGAACTAGTCGAACCTTTACAAAACTAGCCACACAAATCGCAATGCCCTCCCATGACGGATGAAAAGAAAGATGAGGGGGTAGGATATCCTATCAAAATATTGCTCAAAGAGGCCCTCAAGCGACAAAAGAATGTGATGATGGACAACTTTGCCCAAATCCTTCAATGGCTACCCAGGGGCGATCCACACCCTTTAAGGTATAAGTTAACTTTGATATTCCCATATTTGAGGGTTAGATAGATGCATATGCCATAGATAAATGGTTAAATATGCTAGAAGGGTATTTTTCTGGTCATGATTTTTTTGGCTGGGAAAAGATTACTTTCACTCTTCTCAGAGCTACACCCACGTTAAGGACTACTGGGAAACCTACTGTGAGCAGAAGGATGAAAGTACAACCTCATTGTTTTTAGCTGCACCAACTTGGAACTCATTCTGGACTACCATCAAGGAGAATTACTACCCTATCGGAAGCTATGAGGATCAATAGATAAAGTGGACCATGCTGAGGTAGGGAAGGGAGCAATACATGTCGGAGTTAACAAATATTTTCCATACCCTTCACACAAAGTTGGGTATCATGGATTCAGAGCAGCATTTGGTACTCAAATACCGTGACTTCTTGCACAAGTACATCCAAGAAGAAATAGAATTCCTGAACATATCCTCGCTCGGCACAATATACTGATATGTTGTCAAGATCGAACAAACTTTTAAACAAAAGAAGCGAGAATTTGGATCTATGAATCTAAAGCAAGGGAAAGGTTCCCCCAAACTGCAGAACAAAGGACAAGGCCAAGCTGGGATGGCCCAAGGCAACCCAAAAAAGTTACAAGAAAAGAGCAGTGCCGCAAATCCGAAAAAGGACACAGGAAAGTGGTGAGAGTACCATAAGAGTTGCACTCACAACATAACTGAGTGTCGGGTCAAGAAGTCACTGGCGGTTGAGCTAAAGGTTTTAGATTCATATGCATGTTCTCACTCTAAGTCAAAAATCGACAAGGAGAATGAAAAATGGAAGCAAATTATCGATGTGAAGCCCAATGCCATTATTTCCACCATGAAGATCCAGAAGGAGGAACCCGAAGATCGAGAGGAGGAGGAGTGTCTTTTCCACTCCTAGATGTGGGTAAAGGGCTCCCCACTATAGTTCATTATCAATAGTAGGAGGCAAAATAACCTCATTTCAGAATAGGTCATGATGTGGTTGGGCTTACGAACCATAGCACATCCACAACTGTACACCATTGGGTGGCTTCACCAAGGATGGGATCTTTGCATGAGTCAACAGTGTCACCTTCCATACAACATCAAGCCCTTCAGGGATGAATTATTGTGTGATGTTGCTCCTGTTAATGTTTGTGATGTATTATTAGGACAACCATACTTGTGGAAGCGACATGTTGTGTATGAATGAAGGCCCCATGCTGCTATTGTTACCTTGGGAAATAAGTTGTACAGGATACCGGAGGTAGCACCACCTACTACCATCTCTTTGGTTACTACAAAACAATGCAGTAAGCTCATTTCCAAAACCAGGAATTTTTTTTTTCCTGATGATACGCCCTCAAGGAAAGAAGAAGACAGTGGCCACGACCTCTAGATAGGGCCCCTCTACACGACAACTATAGATGGACAAGGTCGTGGAGGAGTACGAGGACATCTTCAACTCCCCTGTAGGGGTTCCTCTACAATGTCAAGTGAAGCACTCCATCGATCTAACCCCAGGTGCGTTGCTCCCCAATGAACCAATATATCAACACCCTATTATGGAGAATGATGAAATCAAGAGGCAGATTCAGGAGTTGTTGCAAAAACATCACATCCATCTGAGTTCATCACCCCGTGGGAGCCCGATCATGTTGGTACAATAGATGGATGGTACTTGGAGACTTTGCATTGACTATCGGGCACTGAACAGGATCACTATCCATAATAGGTACCCAATCTTATGGATTAATGACCTCTTCGACCAATTGAAGGGGGAAGATATTTTAGCAAGATCGATTTGAAGTCAAGATATCATGAGGTACCAATCAAACCCTCTGATGTGTTGAAGACTGCCTTCAAAGCCAAGGAGGGCCTTTTCTAATGGTTGGTTATGCCTTTCGGATTGGCGAATGATCCTGCAACCTTCATGAGGCTAATGGATGACAACATACAACCATTCACCAACTCATTAGTAGTGGTACAGATGGATGACATCCTCATCTTAAGCCAGAGTTGGGAAGAGAACCTCCACCACATCTAATAGGTTCTCCAAACACTGCGACAACACAAGTTATGTGCCAATTTAGAGAAATGCGCTTTTGGCATGACCGAGGTTCAATATCTAGGATACATTATTAATGAGTGGGGGGTGCATGTGGATGCAGCCAAGATCCAATTCATTTGATATTAGCCATCTCCAACCACTCTAATAGAGCTTCGTAGCTTTCCAGGTCTTTCCAACTTCTACCATAGCCTTGTGTTGGGATCTTCTCATATCACTTGGCCCTTGAGTCAAGTCACTAAGGGAGGGGCAAAAGAAAAAATTATTTTGGGTTGAATCTCAAGAGAAGGCATTCATGTTGGCATTATGGCACAGGTTTGGAGCTATGACACAGGTGTTGTCCTTGATGGCAACCCTCTTTGGTATCAGATCTCAGTTTAGGCACTCAGAAAGTAGAAAAAGACAAATACGCAAGTTCATCTAGACGAAGGCGCATATACACGCGGGTTATACATTACAAAAGCACATATATGTTGGGGATCATTCTTTTGGTCCATCGCAGTTAGATCTTGGAACTTGAACCTATGTTTTGGACCATAGCGTCTCGTCAGATGTGTTGATCCCCAGTTTTGGGTTCATGGTATTGAAATGTTATGGCTTTGGACCATGGTATTGGGGAAGGCCTAAAGCTATAAAAGAGGAAGGAGATCTTGTGACAAAGTACCATCTGAATAATTATTGAAGATCCGATAAAGTACTAGAGCTGGTATATTGGGTGGTGATGCAGATTTGGATCTGAAGGAAGGAGGAACCTTAGCGCAAATGGAAGGATAAGTTCTATTCATGGGTCATAATCTTGAAGCCTGAATGATAGTATCTTTGTATGATTTTGATCTGCTAGATGTGGCGCTTGTTTGATCTATAAGTCTGACAATCTGGGTTAATTAGTGATTGAATATCTGGAAGAGTGTGTTGTCCTTTATAGATCTGTACGCAGGTTTAGTGAAGCAAAGGGGCGTATACACGCAGTTTAGGTGAAGTGAAGGCACGTATACGCAGGTTGTTCCATACGCAGATGTGTATGCCCGCGAGTTACAGACTGTTGAAATAACGTCTATGCTTCAAGTGGTGATCTAGCTGTTTCTGCTTATTGCTGCTGTGTTCTGGGTTCTGTTGTGTGGTTTTTGGTACTGTGTTTTGGGTACAGCTGGCAGAGAAGTATATATTTGATTTCATATCTAGTTGGTGAAAAGGAGTTTGGTTGATGAAGAATTTCTTGATGATTGTTTGATGTTCATGGATCCAGTCTGAAAATTGATGAAACGTGGTCCCTGGAAGAAAGAGAAGGTTGTAGCCTTCCGTAGGCCAGTACCTACGTACTAGTATCTTGGCTAGTGCAAGAGCTAAGGGGGTTGTAGCTCCCTTCCAGGAGAGGCTGGAAAATGAGAGAGAGTTGTAGCTCTCTACAGGTTGCAGCCTGCGTACTGGTAAAAAGACTGCACTAGTATATTGTAAAAGAAGTTTCTAATTGAAAAGAAGATAGAGACGAATTGCAGCAGGTGGTTTACACCCACATTGGGTTTCCACCATATATCTTGTGCTCTTGTGTGTGACTATTTTTCTGCTCTGTTTTACTGTCTCTGATTACTGTTATTTGATTCTGCATCACAGATTAACAATAATCATCAGAAATATTAAGTAAAGTAAAAGCTTGCTTTGTATACGCGGGTTTCCTTCTGCATAATCGCATATATACGCAGGTTAATTATTCTGAAGTAGCGTATATAAGTTGTTTTTGAAAAAGGAATAATTACCTTCATAATACTGAATCACCCCCCCTCTTAGTATTATTTCCAACAATTGGTATCAGAGCAGGTCCTTCTGAAGAAGCTTGATCGCTTGAAGGAAGATCTTTCATCATGAGCAACTATGAGAGGGAATCATCAATAAGGCCACCGGTTTTTGACGGGACAAACTTCGTATATTTGAAGGTAAGAGTTACTGCCTATCTTCAATCTTTGGGTACTGAAGTATGGGATATCATAGATACAGGGTAAACTTTTCCAGCATCAACTCTCATAGATCTGGCTGAAAAGAAGAAATATGAAACGAATGCAAATGCGATCAATACTCTATTGGTATGTCTATCACAATCTGAATTTGTCAAAGTCATGCAGTATAAATCAGCTAAGGAAATATGGGACAAGATTGTTCTAAGCTATGAGGGAGATGAATAGGTAAAAATGGCAAAACTCCAAATTCTCAGAATTCAGTATGAAATCTCAGAATGTATAATGATGAAAGTGTGGCTAACTATTTTCTTCGTGTAGATGAGATTGTAAATTGTATGAAAAAATTGGGTGAAGAAGTAAAGGAGGTTGTTGTAGTTGAAAACGTTCTAAGATCTTTGTCCCCTAGGTTTGAATCTAAAGTTTCTGCTATAGAAGAAAAAGAAAAGCTTCAAGACCTTAAAATGTCACAACTGCATGGAATTCTAACTGCATACGAAATGAGGAAAGGTGGACCATCAGACATGAGAGAAGTTGCCTTCAAGGCTTCTGGTAAAGGAAACTACTATGAGTCTGGACACATATCAGAAGAAGAAGAAGAATCAAATTTTGTCAAAAATCTTCAACGGGGCACTGGACGTTTCCGAGGTAAGTTACCATTCAAATGCTTTGCTTGTGGAAGAGTAGGTCACTATGCAGCCAAATGTCCTCATAAAGATAAGATTGACAAGTGAAAGGAACATGTTAGATGGAACAAGAAACAAAATTCAAATAAGAAAAGCTACTACACTCATGAAGATAGTGATGGACTATCAAATAGCGATGAAGATGAACGAGGTAACCACTATAAGATTTTAATGGCCTTTGAGGATGATGATTACATGGATGTTATAGATGTGGATGGTTTTTATGATGAGATTACTAGACTCAAAAGATGTTTAGATGAAAGTAATGTGATCACTGACTCTCTACAATCTCAACTTGATGAGAAAGAAAAATCGCTTGAGAAGCTAGAATGTGAAATTGTTGGCCTTAGAAAAGAAATTATGAAAACAAAGGCCCTTAATCTTAAATTTGTTAAAGGATCTGAAATTTTGGATGAGATTATCGGTGTGAAACGTTCGCCTCTAATCAAGACAGGTCTGGGGTATAATGGAGAAGCATCCCAAGCTTCCACCTCCAAAATTTATCTTGATGTAGCAAGAAGGAGTGAGCAAAGGCCTAATAGAAATCATCAAGTAAATCAGGGACAGTTTTCCTCAAGGATAAACAAAGACTATCAAGAAAATCGGGGACATGTCACCTTAAGGACAAAAAGAAGCTACAACCAGCCACAGGTAAGATCTTCCCAATCTTCTTCAAGAATGGATGTCAGTAGAAACTACAATCGGTTGGATGATAATCGTAGGAATTTATTCAATGGCCAATGTTTCTCTTGCCATAACTTTGGTCACAAAGCAGCTCAATGTGTTGCCTATAAGACAATCATGACTAGAGAAGCTAAAAAAAAAAGAAGTATGCCTACAATCATGAAGAGGACCTATAACAACTTTTCCGCCCTTGAAAGTGAGATTGAATGTTCTATTTGTAATAATTTTGGTCATGAAGATTCTGAATGCAGGAGCAGGTTTTGGAAGACATCTCAGATGGAACAAACCTCAAGTGCCAAAACATGGAGAATGAAGGAACCCCATCCAGAAAGATGTGGGATTGATCCAGGTGGATATTGGTGGCCACCTACCAAGTCCATCTGGACGCCCATCATTGTTTCTCTCAGCATTTTCAGTTTCCTTAATTGTAGCACAACTTACTATTTTTAGCAATTTTTCGGGTCCTGAACTGCCGGAGCCGTTTTGAGGCCCTAAACGATATTTTTGGGGAAATCTGGGGGAAACATGGGTCCATGGACTGATGTTGCCCTTCCCAAAATGGTAGTTCTCGGATAGATCTTCCTAATGAGCTATCGTACGCATCAAACGGTGATCATATGCCAAAGTTACGACCCCGGGAAATTGATGTACCAATTTACCCAAACGGGGCCACAATTTGGCGTTTCAACTTCTTGGGTTAGGTTTTGGGATGTGAAGGTTTTTTCATTGTTTCTCAATAATAAATAGGCCTCCGAGCCTCATTGTAACACAGTTCAGAGGCATGTAGTCACCACATCTCTTCTTAGAGATAAGCTACCATCGCCCTAGC
>APFE030748875.1:0-87635 GCA_000404065.3 Pinus taeda
TTGGTAAAAGTACCAATCCCCTATGCTGTATGCACTGGAAAGCTGCAGAATCCTCTGCATCTCATCAGTCAGTCTTGGAGGGGGTGAGGTTAAGAATAGAGACATGGTTGGATGGATGAAGAGGTCTATGAACTCAGAGTATGTGTATGGAGAGTATGTGAGGAGGTGAAAGACTGAGGTCTAGTACACTACTGACCTTGGGTTGCCTGCTGCATCAGTTCTCTTGATCTCAAAGGAGAAATTCTCATGTTGGTAGTACAGGATGAGGTGATAAATGTAGGAGGTGTATCTGAACAGCTTCTCTCTGGACAAGTTCGAAAATTGCTCGTGCATCTTGTCTGAGATGTATGTAGCATAATCATAACAAATAGGAGCCTTGCTGGGGGAAAACATTGTCATCATCACTAGTACAATTTCCTCAATAAACTCTAGTGACTTGTACCCAAAAACTGAGCTAATCATGTATGCCAGGTCCATACCCAGTTGATTGAGGTAGCCATCAAAAATGGGAGGGTGCAGCACTGTGTCAGAGTTTGTGATGAATAGTTGATTTAGCTTCAGGATTTGTGCTTCTGTTAATATCTTGACTCCTTGGTTGATCAAGTCCAGTAGGGACAAGGGGACCAATTTCTTCTGGGTCTTGAACTGGAGCATTTCCCTGATGGCCTCAGGGGTTATGTAGAATACTACTGCACCTTTAGGGTCAAGCACAGCCCTCTGCATGGGGTCATAGCAGACAGCACATAGGTGAATCAGGTCAGGGAACTGGTTGACCTGAGGGAACTTGAAAATTGGGAGGGAGGACTCCCAAATGCCTAGAATGTCTGTCCCATCTTTATGTCTGGCTTTGAGCTCATTTAATAGATGAATGTGGAACTTGCATTTAGATGGGCAGTCCTCTGAGATTTGGTAGTCTAGGTCTGCCAAATCCTGCCATTCCAGCTCTCTCTGGGGGGCATTCAGGGGAGCAACATTGAGGGCTACTGATGCCATTGGAGTGTCCATGTTTGTTTGGATGCTGCTTGACAAATAAGAAAGGTACTACCTAAGGAAGGAAGATTTTGAGGAATGCGGGGTAGCCGGGTAGGTCCGCAGTAATTGGGATACTGTTTGGCTCTTTGAGAAGGCTATTTACCGTGTTTTAGCAGACCTCTCTTTGATAATTGAAAGTAGGTTATGGATTCTGGTTCACGACTGCGCGAATGGGAAAAGGGTTTTTACTGAAAATTCAGTCCGAAATGGCTCTGCTAGTGAAATTCGACCATCAAGTCTTCAAGAGGGAGCTAGGTATGCGTGGTTTTATGGTGAATTTTTAAGTTTCTGCTGTGTTCAGGTCTTTTTAGAATTTACAGAGAAAAAACCAGGTTTGCAGGGAGGTTTTACGGACAAATACCTGTTTAATGGATGGCTTGGGTCGGAACAGCAGTTGGGTACACGCTCTGAAGCTCTGTGGTTGGTCTTGAATCGGTTGGTGAATTCTTCGTCGTAAAGCGCATGCAGAGAGAGCAGAAGTATTTTTATAAAAAAGTGCAAAAAACACGTAAATTTGGCAAAATATGGCTTTTTGGCTTAGTGGCGCGCTTTTTTTAAATGACGTTAGCAAGTGGGTCCGGGTTGGATGACGTCAGCAGGACGTCATCAGGTGACGTGGCGGCCTAAGACCGGTCCACGGGGGCGATGAGGTGGTGGCCAGGTGGACGAATGGTGGACAGGGCACGCGGTCGTGGCACTGACATAAGCGACAGAGGGGATGGTGACACAGGCGGACAGATGGCATCATATCGGGCCCCCTCCTATACGGCAAGGAATCTGTCAGAGGGGGCTCCGATGGAACATGGGGGTGACATGTGGATTCGCATGACATCATCGTCTGACAGATATCAGACGATATCTGTTGGACGTCGGGGCCCCTCCGAAATCCACGACGACCGTCGATCTGGAAAGGCTTGATTGGATGGATATCGGGCCAGCAAGCTGCACGGAAGATATGGTCAACGTGCAGCTTAAAATAATATTATTTATTGGTAATTGCGCCTGGCGGGACCCTTCGGGTTTTCCACCAATTTCAATAGTTTTTCAATGTTTCTTTTGTAAAATCAAATATACCCGTCAACTTTAGAAAAAGGCGAAAATAAAGGTTTTTCATGAAATTTTTCGCATAAAGCATATGAAGGGCAAAACTTAGGATGGGCGGGTTTAATAAAATTTCATAAAAATGAGCATAATGGCTCCCGACCTTAGGATAGGGCGGGGAAAGTGGATTTCATCATTTTTTGCCTTTTAGTGGGTATAAGGGTGCAAGAAAGGGTTATTTCAAGGGTTTTTAGGCAAAATGGAGAGTTGGCTATGTAGATAGGATCTAACAGAGAAAAGGGGTTAGGCTTGGTTCTTGAGCTTAACCAGATGTTAATCCAATGCCCTAGTAGTGAAACTTATGGCTATAATGCCAAGGAGGGGATATTTATACATTGTTTGGGGTTTATACACCATGGTGTTATAATAATAGGGAAAGTGAAACATAGGGAGCTAGATAATAGAGTTAGAGGTTAATATGGAGGGAGAAGGTGAATGAAGAGTGGTATCACTAGGTTTTCTTGGAGACAACCTAGTTTAAAGAGTAGATCAAAATGAAAAGAACTTTGCACAAGAAATGTAGCTTCTAAAGGCCATAAGAACCAACATAAAACCTTGAGTCTCTCTTATGAACACAACTTGTGAAGGGATGTTAGTAATGAGTGGTAAAGAAAGGGAAAAAGGGAAGTTAGACATGCTCCACTGTGTTGTTCTCCTTGTTTCTGGTTTGCAAGTTTCACCTTGGAAGGAACACCACTTCTGCAACCCCATCTACCTACCCAACTATTTTGCCTAGCATTTTTTGTTTCTTCTTGGAGGGTGCATTTGGACTTGCAGACCCTTGATGTGCCTTTTCTTTTCCCTTGGCTTTTTGCTTTGATTTTCTATCTAGCACTACCCTTATTTCTTCCAAGGCCCCAGATTAAGCAGTTGGGAACCTTAGTTTTCTCTGCCTAACTACTGATCTGCCAAGATTAAACAGTTTGGACAGATTTCTTTCTTTATTCTACAACAAAAATTGAAAGCATGGCATGATCCAGATTGGACTGTTGGATCATCCATCAAAACTTTAATAGGCATGAAGGTATGTACACACCTTGTCTTGTCTTGAAAATATGGGATCTTTGTAGCAGCGAAGCAGAGCATATTTGGCACTTGAATTTGCCAATCATGAAATATGAAACCTATTGGTATAAGTATCCAACACAATGATAGGTTTGCTAGTCGATTCCCTTGCTCAATGTATCCTTCATCTTCATCTTCATTTAGATTCCTTGTTATTTTTCATGTAATTCAATGGTGTGTATCATGTGCATAACCAATTCCTATTTAGAAAATATCTACGAGTGAAGCTATTGCTACATGAATTTGAAACCATTACTTTATGTCATGTGCCTAGAGCCCAAAATCACTACATAGATACCATTTCAAACAACATTATAGATTGGAATTTATCACATGTATACCAGAAAAGATAACATGAATGGAGAACCATCATCATCATATTAAAATGCATAATCATATTATGTATCATAAAAGCTTTTGGAGCCATAGCTCTAAATACATTTGGTATGCTCATAGCATACTAAGGGGGCCACATAGGCCCCTACATCTCCTTTGGAGGATCTCGTTCCAAGCTAGGCCAAGATGCTTGAATCCCTTTTTCAAGCACTCATAACACAATGGAGCTCCACAAAATCCTTCTGTTAGGGGGAATCATTCCCACCTTTTCATACTAGATTAGTATCCCATTCTTTGGGGCATGATGTTTGTTCCCCTGGACATATTTTAAAATAAATCTCGGCCTAGATCCTACTGGATCTAGGTATGGTCTATTATCCTCCCATTCCTTGGATACTTTTTCCTACCGGCCTCCCCAGTGATCCATATGCACATCGCATATCGTACATGTTTGATACCATATCTTCAAATATTCTACTCTATGTCCACATAGTCCCCATGTCTGACTTCGTGGATGAGGATGATTCTATACCTCCTCTAGTAGTTCATTCTCGTTTTTCTCTCCCTTAATTCTTCACTAGGAACCATCGTTCTAAGAAGCACTAAGGCCATCTTTCTACAAGTAATGCCACTTTCCTAAAAGTCATAGATCCCAATTCCAATGGTCAGTTTGTTTGCTATGATATCCACAAGATTTATGGCATTTTCCTCCTCTCCAAATTCACCACAACTCACTTAGCAAATGAATGCAAAATGGAAGGAAAACGTACTTTCATAGAAAAATCCCCAATTTTCTATCGCCCATTTTGACTAGACCATAGCTCAATTTGATGAACCGTCAACACCATTGGAAAGCTCTCACCAAGATTTATAATAGGTCTTCCTTGATTTTGATGATTTGACACTTCACTAGGAAACCATTTTCCCATGAAACGTCACTTTGTCACCTCTGAAAATTGAATTATGTTATAAAGTGACACTTGTACTTTGAGTTCGACCTCCTCTTAATACTTTTCATACCATATGATGACTTTTTTCATGAGTAACCATCATTTACTCATGTTTTCATGGCCCCCACCAAACTTCATCTGTGTGACAGCATCACTGAGTCACCCTTGTTTAGAGCATCCGCGATGAGTCACCCTTGTATTCTTGGAGTCTATTTCATGTCCCATCATATCATGTCATAGTATTCCATCCATATTGTTGGGCATGGGATCCCCCGCAGCAATTTTTGTGGATCAAAGCCCAAGTTTTGGTGAAAGATGGTCTAGAACTCTGTGAAGTACGGGTGTGGAGCGTGAAGTGTACAATCGAGTCATAGGGTTGTCCACCCTAAAATATTGTAATTTGATGTAAAATTGTGTCAGACTACCCATGGTCCACATACCATGGGATTGTATAAATAGACCGAGGCTCTAAGTGTAAAGATAGTTTTAAGCATAGTATATATAGAATAGATGGAATAACAAAGGCATGGTTAGAGCATACAGTGGGATCTGAAGTGTACTGGGTCATAGTAGTAGGAAGAGGCTCTACAGCTGAGTATGCGGAGGCCTAGTAGAGTCCGCAACTTAGTGCACAGACCCCTGTAGATGAGCGTGCAGGATGGAGTCGGGTCTGTATTTGGGGTTGAAAGATAATAAAGAGAAGTTTATTCTGTGCATCTGTTTTGGAATCTTTATGTTGATGTTATTAATTTCTTTTACTCTCTTTATTTACTACGTGCATTTGATGAATACTTGTATGAATGCTTATATGTTAATTTCATCTAAGTAATAAACTAACAGTGGCTAATTAAGGAAGACTTAGTAAATAACATGGGTCATGTTGTGGCTTGAACTTCAAAAAGACAGTAGCATAGGGCGCGGGGTACCCGCAGGTGCTCATAGCATAGTAAGTGCAAAGGTTAGACCGCGTACCAATCACCTCATATCAGACATCGCTAAGGTGTGGAAACCTAGTTCCAACACCCTCCCATACTACTTCGGGTGAGACCTTAGTCTGTGCTCCATGGACTATTGCCGAAAGGGCCAGTAGTATCGAGATTTACTTGGCTAAATCACTTCTTAACCTGGGTCAAGCCCCACTAAGCCAACAAATGGTTCCATTGCCAGGATTGGGATCTACATATGGGATGTCTGATGTCATGCCACTAGAACCCAACAAAGAAGGGAATTGAAGAGTGATTGGACAAGAATATTCACGAGTTCGTGACATAGGAAAATAGAACTCCACAAGTATCTAAGAAAAAGTGGTTGGATTGCTACGTTTATATGGAAATCCAAGATATTTTCTTGCATTCTTTCTTTCTGAACTGTATGAGTGGATTGCGAGGTTATCCGATAGCCAAGGAAGGTGTAGGATCGACCAAATAATAGTGTGGACTCTAGAATTAGCACACAAACTAGAAGCCTTAGAGGATAAGATAGCGCAAGTTGTGGACCACTATCTCGACCAAATAATAGGAGGATTTATGACTCAGTTTGCGGTGGACACGACTATCAGTTACAGCGAGGGAGAGCGACGCTTTCTCCAAGGGGTGTGAGGTAAGTATATTAAATATTTGAATACGTGGATTAAGATGTTCTTATGTGAAAAGTGGGTTATGTGAATAAATTAATGTTTGGGACTACGTGGAGTAGAAAAATCTACAGAAGTGGGAGCAGTGAAGAATTAGAAAACAATCCCTTAATTTCACCCTCCTGGGAGAGCGAGGACGAGCTCACGAAGGTTTCTCTGAGAAGCATAGTTATTTTGATAAGGCAATAGATTCCATGGTTACCACCCACACCACCAGCCACTTCACCTCCTTCACCTCCATCTCCACCCACTCCACCTTCACCACCTCCACGGTTTAGTATGGTGAGCGTGATCAAACTACCAGTATTCAAAGGAGTAAGGAATGAGGATTCAGAACAATTCTGGTTCATGGTAAGAGAAGTATGGGAAGCATGAGGTGTCACAGATGATAATATTAAGAAGGATACATTGGTGATCGTGCTGCAAGATTGCAAATTATCATGGTATATCAAGCATTCTAATGACCACCCAAACGCAAGTGTCAAGCTATAAAAAGGGTCTCTTTCACCTCTAATTACCTCACACTAATATGTCAATTCAGGAACATTTTGTTATTTCAAAGAGTGTCTCAGTCTGAGGCTATCATTTGCCAGAGTAATGCTAGTAGCACTGTGTTTGAAAATACAAGAGTAAACGGATGCTTATTTATAGCTAACTACTTCAAGAGATTAAACCACACATTCAGAAAAATAAGCAATTTATCAGTCAGGGATTTGGTAGAAATAACCCATCCCTTTGTAAACTGATGGAAAAGGAAACTAGAGAACAGATCGTGGATCTGGGAGCCGGACAGTAGATGTCAATGCTTACTACAGCCTGAGATCGTTCTTCACACCAAAATAATAAATGGCAAGAAATGAAACGACAGATAAGAAATGGAACAAAAATTAAGAAATAGACCAGAAAACCTAAAATGGAACAATAGTTAAGAAATAGAACAACAAACTTGAAATGGAATAGCAGTTAAGAAATAGAACAACAACTAATTCTAACAAGCAGTAACACCTTAGTCTATAAGATTAAATGCACTAATTGTAATCTACAGGAATCAAACAACAATCCTTCACTCTTAAGGGTGGATTGAATAACACACCAAAATGGAATAGCACTGATTAATGATGAATTATAGAACAATGCTTGAAAACCATATATACACATGTCACACTTTAATAGTAATCTGATCCTATTATCAATCTCAGTTAGAAAGAGTACGATTTCATTTCAAAATAGAACAGCATTGCTCATACATTCAATAATCACAAAGAACATTACTCCCAAGATGAATTCCATAATGTTAATGAACAAATGCACAACACAAAGGCTCTGTAATCAAACAACAACAGTATTCTGTAAATACTGGCAGTATTATATCAACACCTAAAGGAACAATGATACGATGTAGAGTCAATACAATAGTTCTGTCTTTAGAAACCTTAATAAATTAAACATAACAGAGCATGTGATGTAAACTTACATAACACATCAGATTACCAAATAACGTCAATAAGAAAACCACGCATAAACCAAACGTAATAGTACAGGAGCAAGTGTCCTCCAGGGCTGGGCCCTTAGCCTCCAGGGGTACACCGCTTGAAGTTATTCTAGACTCGAAGATGAAATAGTAACCAAGTTTGTATTAATGCATAAAGCAAAATTACAATAGATCAGTCCTTAACGAGACTCGATGATCAAAGTTTTGATCTTAAAGGAAATTACATGAAACTTAAGAAATTCTCCCCCTCTCGAGCTAACAGTGTTGCCCCTTTTATAATGGTGAAGGTAGAGATATCTAAGTGCAGAAATAGTTAAAGCAACAATCCCTCAGGATCAAGGATCCTAAGGGATTCACCGAACCGTTAGTCCTTAGTCATCTCTTTTCTTTCCTACGCCAAGCCGATATCTCCACTTCCTTTCCAGGGCTGATTCGCTTTGATTTGCTTTGCCTTGTTTGCATACAGTTCCCCGTCAAAGGGACAGCGGTTAAACCATCCTTGTCCTTTCCTTTGGAACAACAACTTCTCGTTTTTCCTTCTTTCTTCATAAGGAAATGACAATTGTCAGTGTTTTCATCTTGCATATTAATCTCACATGTTTTATTACAATTCCTTATCATTTTCCTAGTTCATGATGCAAAAGGTTTGTAAGTTCTAATGAAGAGATGCTGAAATAATTACCAAAAACATACCTTCTTTAGTACTCCACAGTAGGGATAGTAGAGATCTAGAATGCATTGAATAGAGAATTTAGTAGGGCAAAACTAGAGACACAGTCAATCATCAGGTTTAAAGAAATCACAATGCTCTCGGGCGAGACTCCCTATAGTCTAGATCAATAGTTGAAGAGTACAATTCGCGAGGCCAATATGGCACTAATGGATGCACAACATTGCGCATGGTTCGTAGCATCTCTAACACCACACTTAAGGACAACGCCATCACAATAGAAACTTTCCACCCAGGCCGAAGTGTTGCAAATGGAATTGAGATTACATGAGACCCTGATACAAGACCCTAGGTTGTGATTTCAACAAATCCATGTGCAAGTACAAAATCTGTGTTTGGAAATGCAAAGCTTGAAGTAGGATAGGGCAGCATAGCCAGAGGCGTGCGAGGAAGTATGGTGCATAAAATTCAAAGGCCGAGGCCATGACAAGGATCACTATCCAGTATTCATGAACTACTTAGTAGGAGGAGGGCCAATGCCACTAAGACCGGAGGCACAGGCAGGGCCAAGCGCATCACTTTCTTTATGGTGTGTGATCTATTACATAGGAGGGAAACACATGACAGACAATTGTCATTTCATGCAGAAATATACACAGACACCCGAACAATTATTTTTTAATTTCTGTAGGTCGATAAGCCATGATGAGCGCACTTGCTACAGTTATGAGCTCATGATGGATTAGACCCTAACCTATAGGATGTAGACCAAAACATGATCCCTCGACCTAGATGTGTGGATGGTGAACACTAGATTTCAGGGGAGAGCTTGAGGATGAGGTGGAATGGGACCAGGAAGGGGCTGCTAATAGTTAATTTGTTACAATTGTGGAGAGGACTAGGGAAATATGCTCGTGATGTACCAATCTAATGAGGATATCTTGTTCATATTGTGCTCAGTTTGATCATGAAATAGTAGACTGTCCTATATTTATCACACAAATATGCGAAAAATGGGTATTCCAGCCTCCTCTGACTCAGAATATACAAATTATGAGCTCTGAGTCACGTGAAGAAGACCTGAATGTGAACATGATGCTCAAGATCAATGTGACCACGGGAGAGGATAAGGGGAAGTAGCCGGAGCAGGATACATGGGTTTGTAAGGCTCTTATAAAGGAACCCAAGTTTGACTTAGAATGCAGAAAGGAGACATTCATGGAAGCTAATAAGAGCTTCATGGAGGCCTCCACTTCAGGTAGTGAGGATCAACCGGAGCCAGGAATGGATCCTTTAATGCTCACTACCTTTCTAGAGACATGCATGAAACTGTTGCATGAAAATAAGGTAGTTAACAAACTACAGGAACTGATCACTAGGTGCATGGGGTCAAGAGAACTACGCGTAGTTTGGAAATTAGGGAACCATGCATTGCGCACCAGAAGGGAAATGAGGTTGACTGCGTAGATTGGTGAGTGTGAAATGGATCAGGTAATCCAAGATCTGGGTTCGGACGTGAATGTATTACCAAAGCAAACATGGGTATGCATGGGCAGGCCCACATTAGAATGGTCCCATATTCAATTACAAATGGTGAACCAATAGAAGATTTTTCCCATGGGGAGGTTGCAAGGGGTAACAGTTGATATTGAAGGCACGAGCACGCAGGTAGATTTTGAAGTAATAGAGATTTTCGATGATAGCAATCCCTATCCCGTGTTGTTAGGAATAGACTTGGCCACTGATATGAACGGAGTCATCACTTTGAAGAAGCGCAAAATGATCTTCGAGAAAAAGTCGCTACGCGTAGTAGTCCGACTGGACCTAGTTGAAGGAGCATGCTACATTGAACTAGTGCGCGATCATGAAAGAAATGATGATATTGATTGTATTTACAAGATAACTATGTGAGACTAGGATTGGGTCAATCTGATTGCAGATGGGAGGATCTCGTTGAAGCCCAAAATCTCCTGCACTTTTGATTTAGACGAAGAAGTAGAGAACTGGCAAAATCAATTGCACGAAGTGACAACACTGAATTGTAACATGATGGTTAGATCACTGCGTTGCATGAAAATAGAGGCAAGAGAGCTACCGCTATATGATGGATTGATAGCAATGCTTTAATTCCTAAGAAAATTTGAAAGCGCGATACCCAAACAGCAGCGGTTCTGTGTCTTGAAGTGGGCATTGCGTACAACACCCGCATGATGGTGGGGTACACATCAGGGAAATTTTTAGGACTGGCATGGATGTAGAAGGATGATGCACCTATGATTTGAAAGCCCCCAAATTCGAATAAAAGTTTGTCAGTGAGGACGGAACAGCTTGCATGCCCACCTATCTCAATGGTTACAGACATGTGCTGTGAAGTCCACACAAGCACACCCCAAATTCAAGATCAAAAATCAGAATAAGACACAATAGTAGGAGAGGCAACGTGTGCCACAAACTTTCGATGTAGAAGAATTCAAGAAGGCATGTGGAGTTCTGAACAAGGTTCACCAAGTGAGGCGAACTAAATAGAACCTGCATATACCAGTGATTCGATGGGCCTATAGGGCCATGTGCAAAAAGCTAAGCATAGAGATGATTCGGAATCTAAATAGCAGAGTTGAGACAATAATTTTTGAGGAAAGGAATCCTTACTCAATATCCCTCATATTTGGGATAGTACGTGAAGACCCAAATGAAGGAATTATGCAATTACAAGAAGCCATTCGGCGAGGGAACCTTAAGCTTCATGAAATCGAAGAAGATAAGGTATGACTGAGGAAGAAACACATGTTAATGGACGTGGAGATCAAAAACCTGGAAAATGAAATCGTGCAAGCATGTCATGTTGATGGACTCAGTGTGACCAGACAAGATACAAACAACCAGACTCTTGCATTAGAAGATTGTCGTCGAGGATTTGTGACTCTACTACCATGGCTGTGACTGCACCTTACCAAACAAAGCAACTAGAGGAGCGCACCATAGAAGGAAGAATGCACAGTGCTGACTATCACAAGGATAATTGGAAGGTGAATTGCAGTCTCACATAAGTGATGCGACCACCTAACTATCCAGAAGGAGCACAGTATCAACGCTCCAAGCAGTTGAAAGAGAGTGTGGGACTCTAAAAGAGTCTATGTGGGAGCTTCAAGTGTAGTATAAAAGTGTGCATGGAATGGCACAGACAATTGTCCTAACCTAGCTATTGGCAAAGCTACAACAAGCAAAGATATTGAAGGAACAGGTGGATGCTATAGGACAGAAAGAGGCAGTACTTGAATCACGCGTCCAGCCGTGGATTGATGAGGCCTTTTGCATCACTTTCGATATCAAAGGAAAGCTTTCACAGATGAAGGTGATGCATGCCTTAAGATAGGGATTTTCCCCTAATAGTGGGCATTCAATGGAAAGAGTAGAGAAGATCCAATAGACAACAGAACAATGCACTATGGACCCTTGCATAGCATAGGCACAGTTGGAGGGACTCCACACAAAGATCACCGCACCAACAGAGTGACTTAGGATGAGTCAAGATGATTGTGTTGGGGGAATGTTTGGCATGGGATCCTCCGCAGTAGGTTTCGGGGCTCAAAGCCCAAGTTTTGGTCAAATATGGTGTAGAGCTCCATGAAGTATGGTCACGGAGTGTGAATTGTACAATCGAGTCATAGCGCTGTCCACCCTAAAATATTGTAATTTAATGTAAAATTGTGTCGACCTACTCATGTTCTGTGGACCATGGAATTGTATAAATAGAGCGAGGCTCTAAGTGTAAAGATAGTTTTAAGCCTAGTAGAAAATAGATGGAATAATGAAGGCATGGTTAGAGCACAGAGTGGGATCTAAAGTGTACTGCGTCATAGTAGTAGCAAGAGGCTCTGCAGTTGAGTGCGTAGAGGCCTAGTAGAGTCTACAGCTGAGTGCGTGGACCCTTGCAGTTGAGTGTGTAAGGAAGAATCAGGTTTGTACTTGGGGTTGAAAGATAATAAAGAGAAGTTTGTTCTGTGCATCTATTTTGGAATCTTTATGTTGATGTTATTCATTACTTTTAATCTGCGTATTTACTACGTGCACTTGATGAATACTTGTATGAATGCTTATATGTGAATTTAATCTAAGTAATCAGCTAACAGAGACTAATTAAGGAAGACTTAGGTAAATAACATGGGTTGCACTACATCTCAAACTGCACAAAGGTAGTATCACATGGCACGGGGTACCCATAGGTGTGCGTTGCACTATAAGTGTGAAGGTTTGACCACGTACCAATCACCTCATATCAGACATCCCTAGGGTGTGGAAACATAGTTCTAGCACCCTCCCATACTACTTCAGGTGAGACCTCAGTTTGTGTTCCGTGGACTGTTGCCGAAAGGGCCAGTAGTACCAAGATTTGCTTGGCTAAATCACTTCTGAACCTAGGTCAGGCCCCACTAAGCAAACACATACTTGCATATCATCCATCCTCTGTTGCCCATTTTTCCCTCCATTCATACTATCCCCATCCCCTCTATAGTTGAGTCAGTTGCTTCCAGGGCAACCACGTACTTTATGCTCTAACAAGGGTAGTCATATGTTTGTCCCTCAGTCCCATTTCTCCATTATCCCTGGTGTTAGTCCATCAGTCACATTACTATTTTCCTTTAGACTTTAGTTGAGGATCACCATAACCTCATCTATCATGGGCCTTATTCTATTGACATCAGCTCTTTTAGTCCAGAAGAATGACCTAGAGGGTAGTGTATCTTGGTTCCATCTCCCATTCGTGTTTGGTGCCTTAGATCAAAAAGAGGGACTGATTATTTCCCTTTGATTTGGTTGTTTCATGTTCATGATTCATACACTTGATAGGCCAATGGTGCCATAAATTGTACCAGTGATTCCCAGGTGTGTGTGAGATGTTTCAGACCTCATGAGGGGCTACCCCTTCAGGTAGCCCCCCACATCCCTGGATGCATACCTACTATATTACTGCCTCAGATGCAATTCCACAGAGTTGATGGGTTCGGTTCCTACCGATCACAACATTCATAGCATGAACATCTCCTCCAAATGATCCATTCAGTTTTGTAGAACCCTTCCTTGTTCAGTAGGGTTTCTCTGGTTTTTCTTCCCTCCCTCCCACCCATTTTTTTTAGGGAAGGGGATTTGTATATCATGTACTCAAATATTATTGTATTCAGTCATGGCTCATGTTCTTACCAGGTGCATCATGTAATATGGGACACGTTGTCTTATTTTCTGGCTCTGTTATGCCAACATGTCATGTACCATTCAGCATGTACTTCATTGCTCAATTGTATATGTCTAGGCAAACCATTGTTTTTGTACTAAGTTCTCTCAGTAGGTATAGCTATGCCTCCCCTGCCTCATTGAGGTCTGGTACCACAATATAAAAGGATACTTGCATTAGTCTCTCCCCCTCTATCCCTACCCTCTTTCAATTCAGCTTCATTGGTCTCTCTATCTCTCCCTCTCTCTCTCTCCTTGACTCCCCTTTGTTGTGTAAGTGATTGTGTCTTTACAATGTACTTTGGTCATACATTTTGCTGCTAACACTTGTACATTGGTGGCCAATCTGTTATCACCAAAAAATTGATCATCTAGCCTAATTTACTAGATGGATCGAAGTACACCATGTAAAGCAAGTTTTACAATAGTAAAATTGCTTTCACCGTGAGAAATTACTCAATAAACCACCATTGTTAAGTAATTTATAGTTAAACCAATGAAGAATAATTAAATAAATCATTATTTATTTGATTTTCTTCTGGGAATAATTAATTAAAACATTGTTTTATTATTATTCCTTGTCAAATTTGACCCAATCACGAAAAATAAATAGATAAATAATTTTTTATCTTATTTTTCTCTAAGAATAAATAAATAATCACTAATTAATTATTATTCTTTGTCAAATTTGACTAAATCCCTTAGGAATAATTAAATAAATCCTTATTTGTTTATTATTCCTTAACTAATTACTTGAGATTATAAATAAATCATTTGTTTATTTATTATTTCTAAATAAAAGTTTAAATACTTTTTCCCTCATAACTGAATATAATAAAATATTGCAAGTGGCTATTCCAAGAATGGTGTGAATAATATATTATTATTTCTCATTATTCGAGGATAACTCAATATTTTGTTATAAATAGAAGGTTTTTCCATTCATTATTCACTTTTGATTATTTTCATTGCACTCACTATTGTAACTCTAATCATTTTCATTGTTGCACATCATATTTTTGTTGGGTTTACACATTATAGAGGAGAGAGACTCTACACAAGATAAAGACGTTTAAGGATAGCCAAGAAGCCATCCCATAGAGGGGGACTGGTAACATATTTTTTTTCCCTTCACAAGTGTTATAATAAAATTATTCTTTACATATCTAGTTTCCATTGGATGATTGAAGTTATTACTCTTTCTTTTCTTTTTTTTTAACTATGATTGTCGCATAGATCTAGACTTTGGCAAGTTTTGTTTCTATTAGTTGTTGTAGATCTACAATTTTTAGTAGCCATTTATATTATTGAGATTGTTTGTCATCCACAATGTTAAGTGGGTTCTTTTCGTACATCATTGAGAAGAAAACGCTACAACCCCATGTACATGTTGGATATGTAGTGTCGTGTATAGGTGATACTATGTACATGTTGCATATGTAGTGGTGTGTACAAGAGGTATTGCATACATATGGTACATGTGTTGCATGTGGTATGTGTGGTACATGGTGTGCTTGTGGTACATGGCGTACATGTGGTACGTGGTGTACATGGTGTGCATGTGTTGCTATGTACATGTTGTGCATGTGGCATTGTGTACATGTGGTGTCGCGTACATGTTGTATGTGTGGCACTATTTACATGTGGTATTGTGTACATGTTGTACAGTGGTGTAGTGTACATGTGGTGTTGTGTACACGTTGTGCAGGTGGCACTCTGTACATGTAATGTTGTGCACACATTGTGTAGGTGGTGTTGTGTATAGGTGGTACTATGTACATGTTGTACATATGGTAACGGTGCATGTGTGGTGTTGTGTGCATGTCATTCATTTTTTTTTGAGGGCATGTGGTACTATGTATGTGCATTGTGTAGGTGCATGTATTGTGCTATGCACTAGGTGTATAAATATGAGTTGCAGTGTAAATTAGGTATAGGTGTACGAAATGTGTTGTATACTAGGTGTATGTGTATGCATTTTTTGTTGTCGTGCGTTCTGTGTGGATGTATGTCTTATGATGTACATTGGTGTCGCATACATGTCGTATGTGTGGCACTATTTACATGTGGTATTGTGTACATGTTGTACAGTGGTGTAATGTACATGTGGTGTTGTGTACACGTTGTGCAGGTGGCACTCTGTACATGTAATGTTGTGCACACGTTGTGTAGGTGGTGTTGTGTATAGGTGGTACTATGTACATGTTGTACATATGGTAACGGTGCATGTGCGGTGTTGTGTGCATGTAATACATTTTTTTTTTAGGGCATGTGGTACTATGTATGTGCATTGTGTAGGTGCATGTATTGTGTTATGCACTAGGTGTATAAATATGAGTTGCAATGTAAATTAGGTATAGGTGTACGAAATGTGTTGTATACTAGGTGTATGTGTATGCATTTTTTGTTGTCGTGCATTCTGTGTGGATGTATGTCTTATGATGTACATTATGCATGCATACTTGTGTACACTGGGTGTAGGTGAATGTGTTGTATGTCAGGTATAGATGCATGCATTGCACAATGTTGTATGGCATGTGTGGTTTTATGTGTGTGATGCACACTATGCGTATGTACACTTGGTGGAGTAGAAGACACTGGGTGTTTGCTGGGTGAGGCAACTAATTCAGTGTGTGTATAGAAAGAACAAAGGTAGAAGTAAGGATTGATGAAGGATAAGTATTGATATTGTATTTCAGTTTTAGTATGCATGTGATTTATGGTTCTGGTCTGTGATGATTACATGTGATCTACGATTTTTATTAATGATGGTTACTTGTCATTTATGATTTTTATGGTTATGTTTTGAGCTAACCTAATGTGGTATTTTTATACAAGTTGATTTGGTCAAATATGCTAGTTTGACTCGTTGTGATAGGAAGTGAACATGACTGCAAATATACCTTATTGATGAGCTACCAATGAGGTATGATGTGAATTTATTTCAATTTATTTCAAATTTAATGGAAGTTATGTGTTTGGTACAAGAATGCATGAAATTCCTAGTTGGGTGATTGAAATAGACTGCACGAATTGGCAGCAACAACAAAAGAAATTGGAACATGCAACAACATGCTAGTAAAGTATTCAAGAGTAGGGCCACTATGGGAAATCGATACCCAATAGTGTCCATTAATTTCCATGAGCATTGCATGAATGGTATCATGTGTTGAGGCGGGGATATGCCTTTCTTTTTGCATCTTCTAATGCGATGAACCCTTGCCAAGGGATGGACTGCCCGGGATGGGGGTACCAATGGAACTTGGAAGGTGAGTAACTACATAGAAGGGATTAACCAGATTGCTCGAGGGACTGTGTAGCAAAGAAGAGAAGAAAGAGGATGGATTTGTTTTTGTCATTAGCATTGCCAGATGGAATAAGATGCACATTACGAGTGCACCTTGGAACAATGGGTCGATAACTGTTCACTGAGAGGACAAGTGGAATGGGAGTATAGCATTTGACATTAGATGCATATTTGACATTGGAGTGGATTATGGACTTCCTGGGAGCACGGTGAATCTTGGCACTACTTTGAGGGTGGAGGTGAGAGCTTATGGATTCCCTTGTTGATTGATATAGGCATTGTATCCTTTATTTATTTTTAAGCAAACGTGTATGTGTGTATATGTGTATATCATTGTAAATACCGTAATGAGTTATGTTATAAAGCGCCAATATAAAATATGGTTTTTATCCAGTCATGTTGTCATGAAGTTTTCATTTTGAGTAGGTCATTCATTGTAAATACTACAACAAGCTATGTTATAAAGCTCCATGGGTAGTATGTTTTGTTTTCAGTAGTCATGTTGGTTATAGGTGTCATTGAACATCGAGGACAGTGTTTCCTAAGGGGGAGGGTTATGTAATAGCCTTGGAGAAAATTCTGTGTAAAAATATATAAATACCACAGATGAGGGGACACGTATTCCAAGATGAATGGTGGGTAGGGAATCCTAGTGGGTGTTCATTTCATTGTTTATGGTTAAGGCATTAAAGAGGCAATAAGGTATTTTAGCACATTTATCTATGAAAATAATGGAAATTAGGAGAAAATTGAGGTGAAAGGTCACAGGTTGCACGTGAGGAGGAAAATGAAGGAAAATAATGGAAAATGAAGAAAATAGAGGCCTCATTCATAAAAAGGCTTTTGAGGATCAGTTGGCAAGTTTCTTCCTTTCAGTGTGAACCTTTTGTCAATTCAGTTTTGGAGCTCTCTCATTATTCTCTCTCTCCCTCATACTGTTGGAGACTTAGAGCTTTCTTGGATAACTCTTGGTGGGTGTGGCATACTTGGATTCTTGGAGCAAGAAGGCAAAGGAAGAGAATGAATGCACAAGAAGGCATCGACATTAGCAACTACATCATATTTTCTTGTAGACATTGAGTTGCATGTATGCTTTCTTCACTATTTTGGCATGCATGGCACATGCATGTGGTTTCTTGGTTGTGATCTATCATTAGCATGGAGTATTTCCTAGATCAACGTTAGATTTACTAGCCGTACCATTTCTTGGATAGCCATGGTGATTGTGGGTTTACTTTAATTTTTTTTTTTTTGGTTGGTTCTCATGTTTCCTTAACTTGGGTTGATTTATTAGTCCTAGAAGCCATGGTTGAACAAATGCTCTAGGAGCCCTATAACAGCTTGGGTCGAGTTACTAATATTGGGAGCCATGGTTGGGAAATGCTTTGGAAGCCCTTACTGGGTTGAGTTACTTGTCCTGGAAGCTTTGGCTGGATAAATGCTCTAGAAACCTTGTATAAGTTGTGTGTTGAGTTACTAGTTATGGAAGCCTTGGCTGGAAAAATGCTCTGGAAGCCCTAGAAGGCTTGGATGGAGACCAATATGATGATGGCTTCTCGTGATGTCCAATTGTGAGGTTGAATCATTGTTTGATGGGTTGAGGTGGATGGCCTCTGGAAGCCCTGGATGAGTTTTGATTGATGTCTTCTATGAGATCCCACATTCATGCTTAGAATATGGATCAGGGGTGAATGGATGGGGAGAGATTTGACTCAGTCATTCTATGGCCTGGTGGAACATGGTAGCCCCATATCTAGCTTTTTCATTACATTCATTAATGAGAAATCCATTCCCTTGATTTTGTGTGTAAATGTACTGATGTATTTATGGATTTGATGGCTAATATGTTTACTATATTCATGTTCCTATTATGTTGGTTATATGCACATTTTATGATAGTAGCTATGTATGCCTCTCAGAATGTTTTTAGTTGTATGTGAATGGATAATGTGTCTATGACTTAATGGAGGATAATGTAGCAAATGGCATGAGGGAACAATAGTCCATATCGATTCTTAGATAAGTATGAGATGCCTACACTTAATTACGTTATTTACACCTGTAGATTAGATATCAATGATATGTTTGATAAAACAGCTATCATGGCTAATGGGGTTCTAGTTATGATCTTGTTCAGTTTATTGCATTTTCAATTGCATTTCCTTAAATTCACCAAGAACGTTGAATCTTATCCATATTGGCCTCTCGTTGCATGTTTACCCAAGCTAGTTGGTTGCTTGGGTAGATATGGGAGGAGGGTGTTACAATAACTCCAAGTGCAAGTGAAGCTCAAGAAGGAACAAATCGACAATTTTTGAGATCTTGGTGGGAATCATTCCTATTTTCAAGGGAGATTCCATCATCTCCCTTTTTTATAAATAAACTAGCTAAAATTCTCATTAGGATTTGAATTTTTGAAGCTAAGAGTAGCTATTGAGCCCAAGGCTTGACCTTGTTATTGTTAACTTTCATGTAATGTATGAGAGTATTATTTCTGTCTAATCAAAAGTTTTTTATTGACTGCATTTGATCTAGTTCTAGAGGGTTGAAATCCTTGGGTTTGGACCCAACCCATAGGCTTTAGTCTCTCTTCTTTGTTTCTATCTTTTTCTTTTTTCCAGACATTTCATGTCTTTCTTTTGTTGCAGTAGATGTTAAGCTATAAAAACTTGTGATTGCAAGCTTCCCTATCAGATTTTTTGTGGGAATAGTGATTGGAAGGATTTACAATATCAGTCCAAAAGAATTTGTTTATTTTTTGTTGGAAATAGATAGATGTTAGTTATCCTTTTGCATGATTACTTCTTGCAACTTAGGAGTTAGTTTAGTGATCAGAGTAGTGTTGTGGAATATATTATATGTTAATATAATTCAACTCATCTTTTCCATTGACAATTTATCTCACTGTGTTATTGATCATTTGATGCATGCACTTGTCCAGTTACAAGGATGTATTGATCTACATGGGTGGGAAAATCTTTTCATCTCAACTTGGACTTCTCCATCTTCTTCCTTTACCCTTCACATCTCTCTCAAACTCTATTTTCATGGTCATAATGTTTAGGCAATTATGGACATTGTTGGCATCCACCTTTGTGCAAGACAAACCTTCGAGAGGTCTTGGGATTGGCTGGGAGGCTTCCCCAACCATCATTAACTCTGTCCTATCTTCTTCCATATTCTCTTACACTCAAGAGACCATTCCATTCTCAAAGGGCTCTCGAAACCCCTCTTGTAGCAATATAGGACTTCCTATAGCAATACAAGAACTCATGTACCAGCACCTGTAGTAGGCATGTAGCACCATTTTACTCCACCTATTTTTCTCCCCACTTTGACTTTAGCTTGGTTATGATGAATTATGACCCCAAAATTTTGATTTGATGATTAAGAGAATCTCTTAGAGCACTCTAACCTCCTTTTTCCCTCATTGCAAGACATAGTAGAATTAGTGTTTTTATTCACAAGCATGCTACAAGTTAGATTTCTGATTCTCAAGAAAATGTAATGTAGATCAATGACACATTCAAGTAGGTTATTGAAGAAGAACCCAAATATCCTACCCAAACCATGGCTGAAAATAGGAACAATGATATTTTTCCCATCAGAGAAACCAATGGAGAGGCTAGAATGAAAAATATAAGCCATGCTTCCCTTCCACATTTTCATGGCCTAACCTTTGAAGATCTTGACAACTTCAAGTTTGAGTTTGTTGTTGTCTGTAGGATCTATGAATATGCCTCTGATGAGAAGAAGCTAAATTTGTCTACCCTCAAAGATGTACCCTTGCACTGGTTTATGAGTCTACCTGGAGGCGGCATCACTACCTGGGCCCAAATGTGATAAATTTTCAATGATAAATATTGGTATTATTGTAGGTCCAAATAAAAAAAGGAGGAAATATTTAGGATGACCCTTGGATGTGATGAATCTTTAGAGGACTATGAGGAGAGTTTTCAACTCAATTATAGGAGGACAAATATACCCTTGATATTGAGTCACTCAAGCTAGTTCATCTTCGAGGGATTAGGGAAGATGTAATCGAAACCCTCAACATGCTATATGGAGGAGATATCTACCAATTTTCTTATGATGGCATCAAAATTGTATTCGAGAATTATTATATGGTTGTTATGAAGAAGGGTAGGTCTATCTAAATGTTGGTCAGTTCCTCTTCCTGCACAACATCCATCACGCATGAGATAGGGAATATGTTGGAGGATTTCAAGAGTGATATGTTCCATACCTTTTCCCTAGAAATGGATACTATGTAAATCAAAATAAAATAGGAGGAATAAGATAGGGTGTTAGCTATTTTCTATCGTATATGTACTAAAATACATCCTAGGAATGAATGCCCATCGAATGTCATAGAAGTCTTCCTACTATGTGAAGAGAAACATGCAACATACAAATATCCCTCTCTATATACTAGGAAGGAGTAGAGAGTGGGCTAGAAAAGTTGTCATTCATGAACCAAAGGAGACCCCTAGGACCTCGTGCATATCAACAAGGCATGTAAGGTCATTATCCTCACTACAACCCAAATCATAATGCACCTTTGTAGCCTTAGTACCCTTCCACTCATCCATCATGGTCCAAACCTCCTCCTTGTCCTTATGCTCCTCCATATCCTCCTTAGCTTGTCAACTAGCCTTTTTAGCCATATCCTCCTTATCCTATCAACTACCCTTTCCATCCATATCCACTACAATCTTCCCAATTGGGAAACCCCTCATAAGGGTGGAGGCCTCAAACAAACTAGCCTTCGGTTTTACTATATCCACCCCAATATGAACCATAGCTAACTCATCATACCCCACATAAGTAACCTCAAACTCCTTCTCAACAAAATCTAAACCCAAACAATAATTAGGCACAACATGTCTATAATGGAGAGACATCTCATCTTGCTTATGTTGTGGAAATCCAAGAGATCAACCTTCGGTCTGGGAGGTGGCGCCCAGATAATAACCTGCCTTATGCTCCTAAAGATCTTGAATAAGAGAAGGAAGAGAGTGCCCCTAAAGTCAATACACCCTGATATCATGAAAGATTGGCCTACCCTAACTAGCACACCCCATAAGAGGTTGAACATCTAGGAGAATTGAAGAATTTGTGTGTCAAGATACCCCTTCTCTAGGCCATTGAAGATGTTCCAATCTACAACACTATTATTAAGGAAAAATGTTTCAAAAGGCCCAGGATAAGAAGAAGAGATACCCCCACCATCAATGTTGTTGGACAACTATCTGATCTGATGCCTGGGAGGGTGATCTCCCAAAAATACCTAGAACCTAGTATCCCATTAGTGTATGTGCACATCGAAGGAATTATGGTCCCTAATACCCTAATTGATCTTGGGGCTTCAGTCAATGTGATGACTAAGGAAAACATGTTTAAGCTCAATATACATGAAGCTTTGAGGAAAACCACGATAGTGTTGCAGCTCGCAAACATATCAACAATGGCTCCTGAGGGAATTATTGAGGATGTCACAGTCTCCACTGACTCCTGGGAGTACCCTACTATTTTCCTGGTCCTCTAGGGAAAAACCAAGTTTAATGGTTATCCTCTCATCTTAGGAAGACGTTGCCTGGCCATTGCTGATGCCTACGTTAGTTGTAGGGCTAGGAACATGAATATCAAGAATGGACATTTATCAAAACAACTTATGTTGTATCCTCCTGATCAACCTTCTATTCAACATTATTTAAGCATATGGATAGAGGATGAGCAAGAGGATGAATTGTATCACATAACCCCATACCCATTCTGTACTCTAAATAATCTTATAAGAGGGGGACAACTTGCTGAAGATGGCCTTATTGACAATATCTTATAGAACCAGCCTCCCACTAACATATCAGTTGATGAATTATTGAAGGAATCTGAGAGTAGTCCCTGGAATAACTTGTGTTATGTTGAATTTAGCCTAGAACATGTAAAGATTGTAGAGTTTGGTCCATACATAACTCTAAACATCAAACCCTCTCTCTCAGCCAAATAGGAAGAATAGTTGTAGAATGTACTAGGGAAACACATGGATGATTTTTCTTGGGATTATAAGGAAATGAAGGGTGTGCATCCCTCAATATGTAATCATCATATTTACATAAAAGAGTTATGCAATCCTATGCTCCAACCCCAGAGAAAAATGAACCCAACTATTAAGGATATCATGAAATAATACATACAAAAGCTACTAGATAAAGGTTTCATATACCCCATTTCAGATAATGAGTGGGTGTCACCTCATTTTTTTAGTTCCCAAAAAGAATTGGAAGTGGAGAATCTCTATCGATTACCATGAACTTAAAAAGGCTACCAAGAAGGAACATTTTCCTTTTCCCCTCATTGACCAAGTCCTAGATGGCCTTGCCAGAAATAAATCCGTCTCCTTCCTGGATGAATTTAGTGGATACAGCCAAAATCCATATCAGTCTTCAAGACAAAGATAAAACCACATTTACATTTCCTTTGGGTACCTTTGCCTATATATTTATTCCATTATGTCTATGTAATGCCCCTGCTACTTTTCAGAGGGCAGTTCTCAATATTTTTGGTGAACTTGTTGATGACTCTATCAAGATATACATGGATGATTTCACTCCTTATGGATGTGACATCAAAGAAACTCTTTCTAATTTGTGTAAATTATTGAAAAATATATTGAAATGAATCTCTCATTGAGCCCTAAGAAATGTGAGTTTTTTATGAATGGAGGGACTTTCCTTGGCCATTCCATATCCAAGGAAGGAATAGAATTTGACCCAAGCAATATTGACATGATAAAAAGGGTCCCAATCCCTCAAAAGAAATGATATGTCAAGAGTTTCCTTGGATTAGCTAGGTATTAGAAGGTTCATTAAATATTTTAGAAAATTGGCTTCACCCTTTTGGAATACTTTTTAAGGATTCATATTATTGTTGGACATACAACTCTTCAGAATCTTTTCAAATGTTAAAATGAAAGTTGATCACTACACCCATTCTTATGGGTCCCAATTGGGAATTACATTTCCATATACATACAAATTCCTTAGAGAAAGTTGTAGGGGATGCCTTAGGACAAGTTGAAGACAAATGGCCATATCATATTCCATCACTAAGAATCATTCTAAAGCTAAGTTAAATTATATTTCACTGAAAAGGAACACTTGGATGTGGTGCATTCTTTTATAAAATTTAGGCATTATATCACTTTTTATCAAACTTTGGTTCACAATGATCATGCAACCATTAAGTATTTAATGAGTAAACTTGATATCAATGCTAGGATAATTAGATGTTTGTTATTATTGCAGAAATTTGATTTGACTATTGTTGATAAACTAAGGAAATAGAATGTGGTTGTAGATTTCTTGTCAAGACTAACCCTACCTGTAGGAAAGGAAGAAATGATAGATGATCGACTTCAAGATGAACATATATTTTCCATCTTGGTGGTTTCTCCCTGATTTGTTGTTATAGCTAACTATTTGTTGGTAGGTTCCGTCCTAACCTATCCTCCATGGGGAAAAGAAACATTGTTAGGAAGAGTGCCCCATTCACTTGGAATAGGGGAAACCTTTTCATATTGGGTTTGGATTAGATCCTGAGAAGACCACTTTGTTGTTAAGAGGAAAACCTTCAAAGTTTTACAATCACGTTATTATTGGCCCACTTTACACCAGGATGCAAGGAGGTACACCACTAGGTTTGATCAGTGTTGGGAGTGGAGCCTAATTATCTTTTGTATTCAAAGGTTTTAGTAGGATTTATACCCCAGGAAGATTGTACACCCCTCCACGTGGGGGGGGGGGGGGGGGGGGTGGGTTGTGTGGGAGGGACTTGTCCCCCTCGTTGGTGGGGGTTCGCGGGGGGCTAATCCCCCCTGGATGGGGGGTCCAGGGACTAGTGGTCCCCCAGCGGGGGTTTAGGGGTAGCGCCCCTGAAGATAAAAACAGATATAAAATTACCTTGTAAAAGTCTACTAATTTCTAGTCAATCTGGACTGTTAATTAGGCAGATGATCTAATGGTAGACGTTATGTTTAATTCAGGGTTTTTTGCCCTAGAAGACAACCCCTCACTATGTACGAGGGAATTGTATTGAATCTAGGTATATCTATATTCGGAGTTAGGAAAAGATAGGAGATTGAGAGAAAAGAGGGAGTTATAGCAAATCTGTTGTAGGTTGTATCTCTTCAGTTTGCTAGATAGTATAATAAAAGAAGGACTCCCTATTTCTCCATGGACATAGCCCAAATTGGGTGAACCACGAATATCTGTGTCTCTCTTGTTTTATGCTTTTTCTATGTTTATATTTTTGCAATATTTTATGTGTTCCATTGCTCTATAATATATAATTTTATAACATTCAGTGTCATAGAATGGGTAAGCCAACACCCAAGGAGCACAATTTACATCAAGTTTGATTGAATATCTCATGAAGTAGTACCACATCAAGCATAGGATATCTACTTCTTATCACCCTCAAGAAAATGGGTAGGTGGAAGTCACAAACAGAGAATTGCAGAACATTCTTACCAAGGTTGTTAGTAGTAGCAGAAAATATTAGGTAGACAGACTTGTGGAAGCCACTAGGGTCTACAACACCACTTGGAAGACCGCCACTGGATTCACTCCATTTGAGTTGTTCTATGGGAAGAAAGCCCTCTTGTATATTGAATTTGAGTACAACACTTTAAGGATGGAAGCTCAGTTAGACTTGGATCTCACTATAGCATGACAACAAAGGCTGCTCCAACTCAATGTCCTAGATGAATTTATAAGGCACACTCTCCTACACACTAAGATAATCCAACTACAAAGGAATATTTGGCATGATAAGCACATCAGGAAAAGGAATTTTCAAGAAGGAGATTGGGCCGTGATGTATGCTTCCAGATTCAAGGATTTCAAGGGGAATTTAATGACAAGATGGTTGGGTCCCTATTTGGTAGAGAAGTGTCATGAGAATGGGTTTGTCCAAATTAGAACAATTGATGAGGAGGTATTCCCTTTCTTGTCAATGGTCATTGGTTGAAGTTATACAAGAAACCTTTGTCCAAGGAATAATTTGTCAGTTTAGTCAATAGAGAGTTAAATGTGATTGGGAAGCTCATAGCCCTCAGCCCACCAAATTTCTAATAGTAATAATAATAATAATAATAGGGCCCTAGATCAAAACCCCATGAGCATCTAAAGGCAGCCAGGAGCAAAAAAAAAGAAAAAAAAAATAAATATCCCAAGTGGAAACCTCTTTGAGGCAACCTGGGCAGCATGTAAGTGAAAACCTATGATAGGAAGTATTGCCAAAAAAAAAATAAACAAGAGAGAAAAAAAATTACAAGAAGGAGTTCAATACCACTTGCAACATTTTCCTTTTGCATGACTCCAACATGATAGACCATGGTTTCAGAGAACAATCTACAAGTGTATTATCCATTCTCACCTATATATAATATATATTAATAATATATATATATATATAATATATTATTATAATATAAATATATATATATTTCATTTCCACACTCTCCACTCACATACCCACCTCTCTCCATCATCAAATCAACAAAAGACTCCAATTTTTCCTCCTCGTTGTGACGCTATAGGAGGAACCTATAATGCTACAAGAGGTCTTATAATGCTACGAGAGGAGCTTGTAAGTCTACAGGAGGAGAAGACCATGTTGTCTCTAGGAAATTCTAAGAGGGGTCCTCCAATGTCAACTCCATCACCTATCCACTACATCTAGCTAAAATTTGCTCAAAATTTCCACTCTATCATGCATTTAAAAAAAAATTGCAAAAATTCCATGTTTTCTATTTTTCTATCACCTACGTGATTTCCTCATCATCATAATCATATCCTCATGCCTTTCACCACTTTCCCTCAACCTAGCATGCAAAATGAAGACTTTAAGGGAGGATTAAATGACTACTACAAAAATGAGACTCCTCCTATAGCAGCCTATACGGTCACAACATAACTCCCTAAAACTAATTTTTTTCACCCATAGATAGAATCATGGAGCCATTTATGCAGTAGAGATGAGGCACATCATCCTTAGGAAGTAGTCCATCCGCTCCACCAAAAGCACCTTGGGCATAGGGAAGGCACCTGCACACACAACAAGGCTTTCAATCAGAGGATCATCAAGTTATGAATGCATGAATAGAAACAATCCATGGAAATAAACTTGCTAAAGATCGTGATGTTATGTAGCCCTACTCTAACATGCAACCATCTCCAGCAATTTTATCCCCAGTTAGTTTCACGTATTAAAACCCTCACATATTCCCTATGCATAAAATTCTAAAATGTTTTAATGGTCGAGAAAGGAGTGTTAATAGGCTGGAGGTGGCCAATGAACTTGGCACCCTTGGGTAGTTAAATAAATTTGATATTAAATCATCCATGCAATGTGGATATGTCAAATCTATTGGGGTGGTGCTTACGAGGGGTGAGGTGATAATCATGAGGAGAGGGGTAATGATTGCAAGCATTGGGGGCAATAGTTCAAAAAATGAAGCTTATGTATGTGCCATGTCACCAAAGTGCTCTAAGAGTTCACCACAAAGGGAATCGTATGTATTTGCCTTGACTCCATTTGCACCATCACTCATTTCAAAAAACGAAATTAGAGGAAGATCGAGTTACTTTTGTCACACTGCCTAGGATGCCACCGAGCTATTTCAAACTCTATTTGTAGGTGCTACAGGAGGAAGCTACCGGAGAGTTTGAACTACTACACGAGGGTCAAGAAGGAGTTATGGGAAGGAATTGAAGGGTGAAAGAGAGCCACAATGACCCCAAATTGTCTTCAACCCTCATTCACATACAAAGCTAATTTGAAAACAAGTGGATTCATCCCTCCTTGATTTCCATACAATTACATGAATTATACCCAAAGTTGGTAGCCTGTAAGAGACAATTGAGTAGTAGGTATTTTGGAAATTTTTGTGTGTAAAGGAAGTATAGGGGTAAAGAAAAAAAAATCATATAAATTATAGCATCCTTCTCCCTCCGATAAAAGGGAGGTTTAACATTGTTTCTACCACTGAGATTTATCTGAAGAAAATTAAATTTTACACCTAAGTAACATGAAGAAGGGGTAGTAGAAAAAATGGGTGGGGGGGGGATTTAATAGAATATAACCCATAGACACCAAGATAATTCACCAACACCCTCCTGTATTGAACATTTTTAGAAGGAATCAATGGTTGGGTTTCTTTGAACTATTAAAGGGGCATGATGATGATATCACTCATGAATTTTCCATGGCATTGCATTTTGAAGGAGAAGATAGTTCCACCACTATTGTCAGAGGATTTTCCATCACTTTAGGCCCTGAGACTATAGGAAAAGTGACCATCTTAACCTTGGGAACTTGACGGAGCAAAGAGGACAAAGTAGCGAGTGTCATAGCTACGAAAAAATTCTTCATTCTAAAAGAAAAAACTGTAGAAGATAAGAATGGAGTGAGAAGGGAGATCCTACCCTACCCTTGGAATGAGGTGGCTTATCACATCCTCAAATATATATTTTGCGAAGGTATATTGAGTGTGCTATATGCCTACCATTTCAAGCTCCTCCATGAGTTAATATTCAAGGCATAATTTCCTCTCCCTCAATGACATAGTGTTCCCCATTTCCTCCTATAATCAATCATTGAAATGAGCTAGAAGGTGAAGGAAGAAATGCATCAACACATAGCCCATCATGGTCTCATCAAGTTAATTGTGACGAATTCTTTGAACCACTTAACGAACCCTATCCTATGGACTGATTTTGTGGACATGGAAAGGGAGGTACTCATTGAAACCCAAGCCACCACATCTAGAGAAACACCATCCTCTAGCAATGGAGATAGGGGAGGAAAAGTAGAGGAAGAAGAAGTAGGAAAAATAAGGGAATAAGAAGTAGAGACTAAGGAATAAAAATGGGAGAAACAAGTAGCAGAAAATATAAGCCCTGTGGAGACTTCTTAGACCTAAGAAACAGAGAAGAACGAACATCAAACAAGTCTCTCTCCATGGAAAATAGCACAAGAAGTCATTGCAGAATGGCCTACATTAAGCACACTTGTCAAGCCCAAAAGGAAGTATCCAAGGCAAGGTCCACTATATTTCAAAATAAGGAACACCAAGGTCAGGCAAGGGAAACCACAACTTCCTTCAGAGGTCCCTATCACCATTGAGGAGTCACCCAATAAAAAGGAAGAAGTACAGCCTAACGGAGGAAAAATTGAGGAGATTACCTCTCCAAAGGGAGAAACCAAACTACTTGTGACATCTATGTGAATGCCCACCACTAGGGAAGTGACCTTTAAGAAACCAAAGGCACAAGTCACCCTTGAGAAAGTAGAAAAAGAAGAGCCACAAGAGAAATAGGGGCTTCTATAGGAGAAATAGGGGATGTGGCAAGGGCATAAAAAGGAGCTATAGGAAGGAGAATTCACCTAAAAATGGGATGAAGAAGGCCTCTAAGAGCCTCAAGGGCTTGATCACAACCCAATCTCGAATCCTACTACAAGTTTGTTGGGGGAGGTAGGGTTATACCCAAGAAGTTTACCATATCACTCTTCTTTGAATTAGAAAAGGAAAGATGAAGGACACATAGATGGATGTAGATTTCCAATTCCAAAAGTGTAGAATATGTGGGACTAATGGATTAAAGTATCAATGAAATGGGAAAGGAATTAAGTGACCTAGAACCAAGAGAGTCAACCATGAGGGACCAACTACACGAAGAAAATACAAGACTAAAAGAATAGTTGCAAAAGAAGGAAATACAAGTTGCCACTATGGCAAGTCTTTCTATGGAAGCCATACAACGTAGGTAACCATCCAAATATTATTCTCTTTTCTTCAAGGAGAAGTGGCTACAGTTTCAAATTAAGATGCTAGCATAGTATGGGTCTTTTCCTTTCCAAGACTGCAAGAAATTTATTGTGTTTTTCAAAAAGGTAAGTCTAAGAGGAGAGGGAAAAGCTCGCTGAGTTTTATATGCATAATATGATCCTAATAGACCCAAATTTTTGGGACCCCAATTCCAGATTGGGAGACATGCAACTCATGGAATTAGCATCTTGGTTAACACATGAGGAGATAAGGGCTAAAGAGGTAAAGAAGGTGATGGCGAAGGAAGAGAAATATCCCTTATATGTTAGAGCATGATTGGTAAGCCCTGCAACTGTCATCAGAAATCACAACCTCATCTCCTCTAATTCTGATTTGGCACCCAAGTACATAGAAACCCAAGAGCAATCCATTCTAAATTTTTTGGACACTCTTAGGATGTTAGGGAAAGAGAGTCTACAAGCTTATCATAGAAGGTGACATGCCTTACCCCAATGTCTACAAATCAGAGAGTATCACTCTCTTGAAAGGATAAGGAATGCCTTGGAAAGAAACCCATTGTAGAAAAGAATCATGCAAAGACTAAAGATAAAATGGATAGGACTCAAACTAAGTCCACCTTTGTTATTGGGCTTACAAGAAGAAAGAAACTAGGAAGAGGAGAAAAAGGTATGGACAGAGATAGAGGAAAATACAATTTTTTATCCATAGGAGGGCACACCATTTGAGGTGCCTTGTGATGTTAGAGAGGCCACTAGGTCGATGAATGAGCTTCATATGGATGACTAAGTTACTCAGAGGATGAGTAACACCTTTATCAGGGGGATGATGAAGGGTCCCATTAATAGGTATATTTTTAGGTTCATTACGATATCCTCCATTCCTTAGAATTGTCCTTTTCTCACATTAATTCACATTTTTAGTCATAATATGCTTAGTGCAAAGAGTAAAAGGTGCTTTTCATAGTATGTGGCCTAATGTGATTAAATTGCAGGAAAAAGAAGCATTTTGAGGCATTTACTATGTAGGGGCTTGATGGAGACAACAAAGAGATAATATAGGGAGGCTTGTCGATCCCCTTAACTCTCTAACTCAACTTGAGATCACCCAATCCTCACTCACAAGATAAAATTCACTAACATACGAGTAAATCCAAGTGCAACTAAAGCTCAAGAAGAACAAAATCCACAATTTTCGAGATCTTGGATTGAATCATTCCTATTTTCGAGGGAGCTTTCATAACCTAGCTTTTTGTATAAATAAACTAGTTGAAAGGCTCATTCAGACTCAAACTTTTTATTCAGCTAAGAGTAGTTATTGAGCCAAGGGCTTGACCTTGTTATTGTTAACTTTCATGTGATGTATGATACTACTATTTTCTACTAATGAGAAGTTTGTTATTGAGTTGCATCTAAACTAGTTATACAGGGATGAAACCCTTGGGTTTGGGCCCAACCTAGAGGCTTTAGTCCCTCTTCTACATTTTTTTCTTGTTCTTGTTGCTAGGCATTTCTTGTATTTCTTTTGTTGCAATAGATTTTAAGCTATAAAAACTTGTGATTACAATCTTCCCTACCACCTCTCTTATGGGAGAGTGATTGGAAGGATTTACAATCTTAGAACAAAAAATTGTTTATGATTTCTTGGAAATAGATAAATTTTCGTTATCCTTTTTCATGATTGCTTTCTACAAATTAGGAGTTATTTTAGTGATTAGATTACTATTGTGAAATAGAATAGATGTTATTCAAATTCAACTCATATTTTCCATGACATTTTATCTCATTGTGTTGTTGATCATTTAATGCATGCATTTGGCTAGTTGTTAAGTTATGCTGATCTGTAGGGGTGGGTGCATATTTTCATATCCAGTTGGACTTCTCCATCTTCTCCCTTTACCCTTCACATTCCTCTCAAAAATTGTTTCCATAGTCATTATGTTTAGGAAATTAAGGACACTATGGGAATCCACCTTGATGCAAGACAAACCTATGAGAGGTATTGGGATTGGCTAGGAGGCTTCCTCAACCTTCATTCACTCCCTCCTACCTTCATCCATATTCTCCTACCCTCAAGACACCATCTCCACCATCAAAGCACTCTCGGAACCCCTCTTGTAGCAATATAGGGCTTCCTATGGCAATATAAGACCTTCTATAACAACACCTGTAGGAGGCCTGTAGCACCATTTTCCTCCACCTTCTTTTCTCCCCACTTTGACCTTATCTTGGTTAAGATGAATAATGACCCTTAACTTGTGATTTGATGATTAATAGAAGCTCTTAGATCACTCCAACCTCCCCTTTTCCTCAAGTAAAGTAGATCAATGATACATGCAATTAGGTTATTGATTTAATGAAATGTACAAAATTATAGAGTAGCTTCACTTCTGTAAGTAGACTAGCCCTTTCCCCCTCATGTAATGTCAACTAGCATCTACAAGTTGAATGAATGGGGAATTTTCACTTTCATAGTTAAAATCAGTTTCATCAGGAGTTTTCACTATAGTTAAATTGGAGGAATGGTCTCTAAACACCTTGATCTAATGTAATCAATGAGGGTAGCATGAGTATAACCTAACCTACTATTCATACAACATTGTCAGCTCTAAGTTTGTACAATCCCCGAGTTGATAATTTAAGTTGAGGATCCCTTGGAAGTTGCAACACCTTTGGTGCAATACCAGGGCTCACCAGAAGTCAAACTAGGTTTTGGTTGAAATCAAAAGCATTGAAAAGTGTGAATAATTTGTTTTATACCTTGAAAAGGTTGAGCCTAATACAATTGACACTATACCATTTGACCCTCATAAATATGGCCTTGAAAAGGTTCACCTTGATACAGTGCTTTAATTGTTCTTATACTAGGTTAACCAATAGGTATTTGTGTTTTAGACTGGAAAGTTAGACTAGTAGAAAATTGAGGTGTAGTTTGACCAGTTTGATAACCAAATGCTTGAGGCATGGTATGTTTAGTTTTTTGAACTGATATCTAAGGTGTACCTTGCATAATAATTTGTGGCATAGATTATAAGGGTGTTTGAGGTGTACATGGAACCAGTTGTTGAATAGTTATTTGCAAAATATGTTGAACAAATATTTCAGTAGTACTCTAGATACACTGTTGAACAAATGCTTGTGGGGTACTCTGGACAGGTTTCTGAACAAGTGCGTGAGGTATAGGTTGGAAAATAGCTTGGACATGTTGATAAATAGGCACTTGTGGAGCAACTTGAACAAGTTGTTGAACATGAGGAGGGTTCCAAATAGTACTCCACATTCTTGGAAAAGGAGCTCCAATCAAGGGTTGAGATATAACAGGTTGACTTGGACAAACATGAGGTATCTGACCAAGGTTTGTATAAGTTTCGGTAAGAGGTTGTCCTACAAATGGAGGATACATTCCACTAGAAGGTTTCCCTCGAGTAAAAATATAGGATGGTTTCCCCCCAGCTAGATAGTAAATGCCAGTTGGAGTCAATTGAGGAGTACCTATATTACCATATAACATATTAATGTATTTGTCTAGTGTCAAAGATATTTCAGGCATAGGATTCATGCTATGAGCAGTAATTCCTACATTAGTAATAGATAAACCATATTAGATTCCAAAAATCGAAGTAGAAAATTTAGAGGAAGGAGTGGCTCCTAAAAACATTCCAGTAAGTGATTGATGCCCAATGGGAACCAAAGATCCACCATATAGGAAATACTCTTGAGATTGTGAAAACATAGAATTCATAGTAAGCTATCTAAGTGGTGTAATCATCTGAAAATATAAGGCTAGAATTACAACAGGAGTTTCTGACATGATTATCCTGGGTGTAAAATCAAAAGGATCGCATAAACAAGGAATACTTTGACTAAATATTTCAATGGGGTAAAATACCAAGGATTTGGTTGAAAAGTTTCAAAAATGGAACTTTGAAGAAATAGCGGATCACCAATAGTCGTAGGAGGATATTCAGGTTCTTTTTCTTCTTCTTTAGTAATATTTTCAATGTTTAGAAGACCAAAATGTATACCAATTATAATTATAGTTCTTTGATATAAAGTTGGTAGAGGAGTAGAATCTATGGTAGTTGAAGGTGATTCAAGCTCAGAAATATTTGATTAAAGTTCTTTAATGTTCGGTTCAATAAATTTTGTCTCTAAAGTTCTACTGATCCCGTATTCACCCTAAATAATTTCAGGTTCTAAAATTTCAGTAACATAAAGTTCATATTTAACTATGACTGACTCTATTCTATGTAGTTGAGTTACTTCATATTCTAGTATCTCAAGTTCTGCAACTCTAGATGTTTTAGGTTGATCTGAGGTTCTAGATCCTGCAAATTTTTGTCTCTTTGCTTTGATTTTTTCTAATTAACAAGGTGTGTACTCAAGGGGTAAACCCTACATTCTATGTGAATGTCTTGGTAATTTTTCCATGATGAATTTTATTAAAGGTTTATTCCAATTTTAATAAATCAAATAAATTACCAAGATTGAATAAAAGGGTAACTAGTTAGAAAATGATTACTAAGCCACTGTGAACTACAGAATATCATTTCTAGTACATGCAGGTAATCTCCCTGAATGTTGTGTTAGTTGTATCACATATGACAAAGAGTTTGACTCAGATACCTATGGATGGTATGCAACCTAGGGGGGGCTCTTCCAATATACTTGAGGTACATGGAAGCTTAGACCATGTTAATGTTTTCTAATGCCTACTATATGATAGGAATAATTTTGATATACTTTTCATACATGGAGTGTCATAAATATACCCAAAAGTATGTGGAGAATGATCTAATATACTTATGTACGTGGAATACCGACTACCCGCAAAATGTAACACAAACAATTAATGACAACTCCTATTTTTATAAATGTCGAAACATGTCTTCTAACTAAGAAAAATTTAATGTTTGGTTGATTAAATGTTTGATTGATTTTGTAGTTCCTCTTTTGATTGAAGTTGATTTAATAAATGTGGTGTAAAAGATATCAGTTTTTGACTCCAATTCTAATACAACAAATATGAAAAAAGGAATATTTTACTTTGATTAAGTTCTATCTATGGTAAGAACAAATTTCGTTTCGATATTCAAACAAAAAAAAAAACTCTATTTTCCCCATATTTCCTTTCACCAAATATAAAATTTCCATTTTCAAATTTTATCCAATAAAAAAATTTCACTTTTGGAATTTCAATTCATCTAATAACACAACAATCATGGAAACTCATTTTAAACAAAAAATGCCCTAAATTCTAAAATGCAAAAAACAAAACCAACAAGTTTTTTAAAGCAATATTTTTAAACGTATTTAATGTACGAAATCATTAGAAGCATAATTCATTGTTTTCCTCAAAGGAATAATCACTATTCATTTTAATTTTAATAAAAGGAACCAATTCATGAATGAAAAGTTGAAAACACTAACTTTTGCCACTTTCAATCATTCTTTACAATAAATTAAACAAAGTACTGAATCTGATTGAGAAAACAAAGACAGGCACAAACTATCTCAACAGTGACCAACCTTTCTTTTGATAAAACAATAATTCACCAAATCCAACCTTCAACCCTAATTTGCAAAGATTAGTAATTTTCAAGAAGGTAATTCAAAACATCTAGTCAAATTGAGGTAAACTTTTGAAGAATGTAAATATGCCCGTGATAATACAACAATTAAAAAAATTGGACCCAGAAGGTAAAAACCCTAATTTTTCAAAATTTCTCAGACAGTCGCAAGTAATCGGTTAGTTTTAGTGCGCAGTTGCATTGTTGCTAAAGGAAAATTGTGCAACTTGAACTTTGTTGCTAAAGGAAAAAAGCACGAATTGAGAAAAAGAAAGAAAAAATAAAAATAGAAGCTACATGTCCAAAAATTTAAACTTTCAAGGTTCTAAACACAATCAATCAAGATCATAGAAAGAAATTTGAGATCACAGGAAGGAACAATGAAGAAACAATTGTTCCCCTTTGGGGTCACCAATTTTTTATGGAAATAAATCATTCTTACATACAAGACTGATCTCCCTATATTCAAATACAAATATAAAAACAAACAAACAAGTAATCATAAACTTTCCTTAGTTTATAACTAAAATATGATATATAAAATGTGCAAGAACCTCTTGCCCTTCTATGGAATGCTTGTAGATGTCCCTTGATTCTTTCAAAAGCTCTTCCTTATTGTTTCAAGAGAAGATCTGCATAGACACAACCAAACAACGAATAAAATCATAACATAGATAAATATTGAAACAAAAGAGATATATAAATTGCAACATAGCATATATCAGAGCATGACTCCAATATTGAATTACAAACTATACAAAAGATCAAGGATATTTTCAAAGCACATCATAATAAATGAAAATAGGAAAGAAATAATTGCTTGTATTAATCTTGAATAAGAAGGAGAGATTCAACCTTAGCCTTGATGTTGCAAGCCTCCTTCCAATAGTCTCCAATCCTCCTTTAAGTGACAAGCTTCCAACCTCAACTCAATAGCATAAGTTTACATTCCAAATTCCTCCTTTACGCTTTGGTTTGTGCTAAATTTATAGGCCAAGAGGAGGAGGTTTGAGATCCTCTTCTCAAGGGATGAGATCCATAAAGAGAGGGATTAGCATTCCACAAAAAGAGGGAGTTTGATCTATGAACCAAGGGATGAGGCCCAAGTAGTTAGGGGCTTTAGGTATTTTAGTTGATAAATATTCCCTCAAAATGGCTTTTATTTTTACCTACATTAAGATATTTTCACACTTTTCAGTGGAGCATAGAGCACAAGATTGTGCAAGCTATAATTACTATAATTGAATTTGCACAGTTAATGACTAGGAAAGGTGCACAAGTGCTTGAAAATAAGTTTTTAAGAAATTTAATCCAAGATTCTTGTTTCCTTTGGGATTGTTTTGCTTCCAACATTGTGGAGGGATGCTTAGGAACAATTCATCAGATAGCAAGAGATCCAGATTGGTAGTCATTTTCCTAATGGTGATAAAATTACGTGTAACACTATGTCATGGGTTAGAAATGATGCTTGGATTGCATATGATGAAGTTATGGATGGTACCTTATTATTGTTATAATTGTGTAAATCATCACTTTTTAAGAACTTAATGAGGAGAATATATATACCGTGCTTGTTGTTGTGGAGTGTTCATTATTAGACATGTTGTTGATAAATCTTCTTGCATTGCTCATTGTTGATTGGCATATTTATTGACAAGAAGGATATATATATATATATATATATATTAATATATATATATATATATATATATATACATATGTTGTTTTATTATTTCTATTTTACTTAAATGGCTTGTGTTGTTATAAGTCCTCTTTGTTTTCACATATGTTGTTGATACATGGACAGAGTATGTTGGTGTATGTGTTTCCTATGGTGTTTGGGTCCAAGATATTATCTTATTATTACTACTTGGGAATTATGGATCATTCTATATGTGGAGAAGGTGTGCTAGCCTTGATGGAATGAGGTCAAGGGGATGAATTGATGGAAAATATTTATTTCAAAATCCCATGTTGCTATTGTTGTTGCTTAGTGATTTTTGGATGCATTCCATATTTGGCTATGTGTTGATGATATTAAAGACATTGATGTTACATTGCCTTATTTTAGTGATGATATAGTACTTATTGATGATGAGGATGTTTATGTTGCTTCAGTTTTGTAATTTATGTTGTTTTTATCAAATGATTATGTTGAAACTGCCTATGTGGAGCATGGTGGTTAATAAGAGTGACCAACATGTTGATCCATTTTTATGATGCACAAAGTATATATCACAGGTCATGGATGTGTTTGATTCACGTCATTATATTGGACTTGCATAGAGAAGAGCATACTTGTCTGCATTTGTAAAATTCATACATTATTATTACTTTATCATGTTGTTGTATTGTTCATGGAGAGGCTCGTGGTATATCTACTTAACACAGAAACAAGCATAGACCATGAAGAAAGAAGTTTACCATTATGTTGACTACCTTTCTGATTTTTACTCTCCCACCATATAAGAATTATGCCTACTAGCCAAAGAGATTCCAATTAAATATTTTTTTAATCCTCTTTGATATATTGTATACACAAGTAGACATTGATCTGTCTAATCCAATTGTTTAGTTTCTTTGCATTAGCTTCTCCATTAAACATGGGAAAATCAAATTTCACATTTAACTTTAAAACTGTATTTTTAAAAGAATTTCTTTTATGACTATTTGAGTGATGATAATGAGGGGAAGAGGAAGAGATTAAACTTGAATATGGAGATTCGAGAGGTCGTCCTCCACCCCCTTGTTGAACTAATGCATTATCATCTGTTGTAACTCCTTCTTTCTTACCCTTTTTTCTATTCTCCTTTCATAATCTATAAATAGATTTTCCACATGATATTCCATTTGGTAGAAATATTTGTGGAAAGCCTACTCTATCTTTATGTGCATGTCATTATCTTCCATTCTATTTCTTCAAGTTTGACATCCAATCTCAGGGTTAAAGGCTTGATTTTTCCTTCACCCTCTTTGAGTTTGGCCCTCGTAAGCATCCATACTCACAATTCACATCAAAGAATAATATTATAATACCAACATGGTATGAGATATTTCCTTCACTATTGTTAAACAAAATTTCCTAAAGAGCATTAAAATACCATAAATGCAACATCCATGAAGAAGAAACACAAAATGAAAACAATATAGACATTGCACCAAGAATTTTTGAGGAAGTTCACTCACAATGTGTGTGTTGTGTCTTAAGGCCTAGCTTCAAAGTGAAGAGGTATCTATATTATCTCAAAAAAATGATGGAAAATACATAACAAAATACATGGCAATACCTCACTTCTGGGAGTGACCTAAAATGTTGCTTCTCAGATCCCGATTATGATAGGACCAGTGGATTCCTTGCAAAACTTAGTGAAAATTAAATAAATTTGACTATGTACTATAACTTTCACCTCTAAACCCTTTAGGGAATCTTCAAGATTCCATAATAGTTACAATATTCTAAAAAATTCCTTTAAAATATTCCTTGGAAAATACCTAGGAATCTACCTCAAAAAGCACATCCTCTTGAAATGGTTCCACCATGTCGAGCTCCACTTAGCCCTCTATATCTCATACCTTGTCTCCCCTCTGCATTGGTTGAATGATGTTTTAAATATATTTTTTTGGGAAAAGAACCCAATGGCCATGTGGTGGCACATTCATAAATTGTTTTAATATATGGTGGTGGTTGGGTGGAGAGCCTGAGGTCAAACTTGTAGGCCTCCCCCACTCACATATTTTATGTCATTTAATTTAAATGAAATCCATATGTTTATAGCCATATATATGGTTACATATATTGACATATATGTAATACATTCAATCCACCACATCAATCAAACCATTCAAACCTTAACCAACCCATCCATGTGTTCAAGCCTACTCTATGAGTTGACTAAGCCCTTGTGGGCTACCAACAGGGTGCCATGTGGCACCATTTGATTAGGCCACATTGGATTAGATAGATCATATAGTGTACCTAGTCACCCTTGCTCTACCATATCATACACCCAACAATATTCCACTACACTTATTCTTTATGTATTTGTATAAGGAGTGTAAAATGAATTACACTCTTAGAAACCTACACTCTTTATCCTCAAATGAGAGAGAATCATATAAAATAGTTTAGGGGGTTCAAATATTCCTTTTTATTGGAAATATGGGCATATAAAGACATAATACCCACCAAATTTTCAACATGTTCATATTCATATTAAAGATGACATCAAACCATTTAGGTAAGAATAGAGGTAGTTAAACCCCTTAATCCATACTCTTGTCCAAAAGAAGATCAAAACACTTTATGATACCAAGAAAATCATCATAAATAAATCACTCAACCTAGGTTATTAATTGAGAACACATGAGACACAAGAATGGAGAAATTTTCATTTAAATTAAATTTAAAGCATTTCACAGTATCTTCATGCTAAATGGCTTCAGTTTTTATAATGAATTCAAAGTTGACCTATGTGTCATGCTTAAGGAAACATTTTAGTGCTAAACATTGTTTTGCTTCACTCTCTTCCAACTCTCCCTTCATATGTACTACCAATAAAACTACAATAAAATTTGTGAGTGCAAAAAAGTTCTGAATATGATCTATTGTTTGTCTAGAGCTAAAAGATCTCTTTGTTGAATAATCTACATATATAGAAAGAGATAAGAAATGGAGACGTGAGTGAAGATTCATGACACTAGTTGACCATATAAATGCATTTCATTTTGTTCATGAGGTTCATTATTATATTATAATGGTGTGTGATATATTATATAAAAAAAATAATAAATTAATCTATTTATATAAATTTAATGAATTAAATGGTTACATATGACATATAAAACATAAATTTAACTAATCTTTGCATTTTATTTTTATGGGTAGCTTATTGCTTCACCAATGAAGTGTTATGGTTTCATGATATTTCTCCATTCAAAAACATTTTGATTTAGTGAATAATTAATAAAAATAATAATCATTTTATTTTAAAATTATTATGAACTATAAAAAGAATTAATAAGGACTGCCTCTTTTTTCTGTGTGGCTTCTAATTGTGTAAGGAGTTTCTTCTCCTCCTGCAACTTGTTGAGGTGCTGCACTGTAGCCATTGTGCACATCGTCGCCTGCACTTCATCGTACTGTAGCTGAAACTTACAGGTCTGTGTTTTTAATCTCTACAGGTTGGGGTATTCTTGCAGGGCCATGCATACCTCCATGGCCTGCTCAAACAAGGTTTTGTATTCGACAATCGTAGCATCGAAAGTAGACATTCCATCCTTAACAGTAGGTTCACATCATTCCATAAATTCTGGCGGGTCAAAGACTGTGACCTAAGCTCCATTTCTGCGATTTTTAGTTGAGCTCAAACTAAACTTGGGCCACCTCAGTCTTAACATCACAAACACCTGTTGTAAGTTTCTTGATCTAGGCCTCAGCCGACACCTCCTCAAGTATGTGCAACTCTGGCACTATCCTGAATGCCTCTACCACCATGGCTGTGAGCTGGGAATTATGCGCCTAGATTGTCTCCTTTGCCTTCAAGGCCTTTGTCTTCTCGGTAAACATTTTCTCATTGTTCACCCAGCATTCATTTATTAAGCTGAGAGTGTGTTGCTCCCGCACTCTTAGCTCCACTGTCACACCTATATGCAGTGTGTGAAGATACTTGTTGGGGAGAACTGTGACGTTTAGGCTGATGTTCTTCAAAGTACTCATGATGACCTTGTCATTGACTGATTCTACGCTCAAAGACCCTTTGGGTATCATGACTTCCTAGAGATCGACTGATCTAACCATCTTTGAAGCCACACTAGTCCCTGGTGCCAAGCTCATCTATGTGACGCTCATTTTCCTTGTGCCAACATGGATCCTACTGGTATGGATCTGTATCTCGCATAGATCCTTATGAATAATGCCTAGCAACTTCAGGTGCTTTTGTTTGAACTGCTACAATAGTTTCATTGTGGTATCACACACTTTATCTCTGATCTCGTCGAGATCACCTTTTGTGAGCGTGATGGGATCCAAGGATGGCTTCATCACTTTCAACTTCTTTTGGGGCCCCTCCTTTTGTTGTTCCCTATACCTCCTCACTCGGAATGGAGTTCTTTGTTCTTCATCTCCACCACCTCCCTGCTGTAACTACTCCTTTTCCTCAGTTTGGGGCGAAGGGCATTTACCGCTCCACTTAGAGTCACGATGTTCTTGTTCAACCTATTGCGTTGTAGCATTCTCCTTCTCTAGTTAAACCTAATCCTTGGCCTCCTTCCCTCAATTCTAAGTCAACTATTGGACCGCCTGCTTTGTAGCCTCCTACTTATTTTTCTCCGCGGAACTCCCACACTCTTAGCTCCACTTTCACACCTGTATGCAGTGTGTGAAGATACTTGTTGGGGAGCACTGTGAGGTTTAGGCTAATGTTCTTCAAAGTACTCATGATGACCTTGTCATTAACCGATTCTATGCTCAAAGACCCTTTGGGTATCGTGACTTCCTAGAGATCGACTGATCTAACCATGTTTGAAGCCTGACTTGTCCCTGGTGCCAAGCTCATCTATGTGACACTCATTTTCCTTGTGCCAACATGGATCCTGCTGGTATGGATCTGTATCTTGTGTAGATCATTATGAATAGTGCCTGGAAACTTCAAGTGCTTTTGTTTGAACTGCTGCAATAGTTCCATTGTGGTATCACACACTTTATCTATGATCTCATCGAGATCACCTCTTGTGAGCGTGAGGGGATCCAAGCATGGCTTCATCTCTTTTGACTTCTTCTGGGGCCCCTCCTTTTGTTGTTGTTTAAATCCAATGATCTGCATCTTGGGAGGAGGCCACCAAGATCTAAAAGATTGAAATGGATCTTGGTAGGAGAGAGCCCCGAGATCTGAAAACTTGAATTTCCAGAAGAAAAGGAGAAGAATTCCCAATAAACAAAACCACAAAGATACTTTTTATTAAGACCCACTGATCTGGATTTAAACATGAATGCAACAAAATACAGAGTTAACCATAGAGATAGATATGTAGTGGAAATTTTACTTCATTTCATGACTGTAAAATACTGAAATATGCTTACAACCAGAAATGGAAATAAACTAGCTAGGGGGATGGTAGCTTATCTCTAAGAAGAGATGTGATGGCTACATGCCTCTGAAATGTAAAGGCTACATTGTGGCGTACAATCTATCCTTTTACAAAATGATCCAGGTGGATGTTGGTGGCCACCCACTTATCCCATTTCGACCCCCGTAATTGTCTTTTTCAGTTTCCATAATTGTAGCACAATTTACTATTTTTAGCAATCTTTTGGGTCCTGAACTTCCGGAGCCATTTTGAGGCCTTAAACGACGTTTTTTGGGAAATCCATGGACCATGTTTCCCTTCCCAAAGTGGTACTTCTCGAATAGATCTTTCTAACGAGCTATCATACGTGTCAAAGGAGATTGTATGCCAAAGTTACGACCCCGGGAAATTGATGTACCAATTTACCCAAAACGGGGCCCACAATTTGGCGTTTCATCTTCTAGGGTTAGGTTTTGGAATGTGAAGGGTTTTCCATTGTTTCTCAACAATAAATAGGCCTTTGAGCCTCATTGTAACATAGTTCAGAACAGTTCAGAAGCATGTAGCCACCACATTCTTCTAAGAGGTAAGCTACCATCACCCTAGCTGGTTTATTTCCATTTCTGGTTGTAAGCATATTTTGTTATTTTCCATTAATGAAATGAAGCATTATTTCCACTGCATCTTTATGTATATGGTTATCTTTGTATTTTATTGTGTACCTGTTTAAATCTGGATCAACTGTCACACCTGTATGCGGTGTGTCAAGATACTTGTTAGGGAGCATTGTGAGGTTTAGGCTGATGTTCTTCAAAGTATTCATGACGACCTTGTCATTGACCGATTCTTTGCTCAAAGACCCTTTGGGTATCGTGACTTCCTAGAGATTGACTGATCTAACCATCTTTGAAGCCTGACTAGTCCCTGGTGCCAAGCTCATCTATGTGACACTCATTTTCCTTGTGCCAACATGGATCCTGCTGGTATGGATATGTATCTCATGCAGATCCTTATGAATAGTGCCTGGCAACTTCAGATGCTTTTGTTTGAACTGTTGCAATAGTTCCATTGTGGTATCACACACTTTATCTATGATCTCATCGAGATCACCTTTTGTGAGCATGATGGGATCCAAGGATGGCTTCGTCGCTTTCGACTTCTTCCGGGGCCCCTCCTTTTGTTGTTCCCTGTACCTCCTCACTCGGAATGGAGTTCTTTGTTCTTCATCTCCACCACCTCCCTACTGTAACTACTCTTTTTCCTCAGTTTGGGGCGAAGGGCATTTACCGCTCCGCTTAGAGTCACGATGTTCCTGTTCAAACTATTGCTTTGTAGTGTGCTCCTTGTCTAGTTGAACCTGATCCTTGGCCTCCTTCCCTCACTTCTCAGTCAACTATTGGACTGCCTCCTTTGTAGCCTCCTACTTATTTTTCTCCATGGAACTCCTCGCGCCTTTGCTAGTGCTTGTGGCTAGATCGGATGCAGAATGTCAATCTGCTAGCCAACACTTGATAACCTCCTGAATGACATCATATATGGAAAGATAATGTAGATCAAACCACTTTTACTATGGATCCTTCCGTGCCTTGATATACATGCGGTGGAAGTCTTCCTTAACCTTTATGTACTCTGATAACTACTCAAACACAGTTGGGGACAACCATGGCTTCTGGTTGATGGCCATGGGAAGGCTCATCTCCATCAACAACTAAAAAAAATTTATCTTCGTGACCCATGCGAAGTCCTTTGTGGCCCAAAGGGAGGCAAAATGTGCAACCTCCAACAATCCTTTCTCCCATGAGATGAAACTAGCTATTGTCGAGCACCTCCCAAGATACTAACATGAATTTCACCCCCCCTCCCACTCCTCTTAATCATCTACTGGATGTCAAATCATGAACAACAACTGTAACGGTCATTTTCTGGCTATGTTGCACGGTATCGCCCCTCATAGTGCAACTCCCTTCATGTCCCTTCGGATATTGTGGCATCACCCTTTTCTGTGCAGACCCTCTGTCACGTAGTTCCACCAACAGGGTAGTGTATTTTATAGTCTCACGCTCCCTTGCAACTTCCTGGAGCAGTAAGATTGTGTTGTCGTCATGTAGCCATTGAGCCGGATCCCCTATGTATGGCTTCAACCCACTTCCATTTACCCTTCATAGAAATGGTTCTTCATTCAACTTTGCAAGTTGAACTGCACCACCGTCTGTAATTTCTTTGATGACATATGGCCCCAGCTAATGCATTTTAAACCTTCTAGGACACTTAGCGAACTTGCTATAATATAATAAAACTAAGTCTTTGACCTTGAAGGTGCACAGTTTGATGTGCCAATCATGCCAAGATTTTTTGCGTTCCTTCTGAACCTGCTAATGAAATCGATCCAAAAACCTATCTTCTTCAAGCTCCATTAGCTACATGAGCCATTCATCCAAGGCTTAGTAGTCCACCATTCCTATGGAAGTCACTATGCATAGACTAGGCACGATGTATTCCAATTGAATTATAGCCTCTACACCATAAACCAATCGAATAGGCTTCTAACCTATTAGCTTTTTACTAGTCCTATAGGGCTATAATACCATTGGTACGTGCACGTCGCAAACATTTCGCTGCACGTTGTAAATATTCGTCAGCACATTCTCCAATACCCTATTGAAAGCATCAACAATTCGATTGGCCTCAAGATGATATCATGTACTTTTCTAATGGTAAACCTAGAACTCTTATGTCAGTGCACTGATCATTTCATTGAGAAAATGTGTACTGAAGTCACTCATAAATACCTTCGAAAAACCAAACCCAGTCAACACATAGTCAAACAGAAACTTTGTTGCTATAGCCCCTCTACTGTCCTTCACAGGTCAAATATTATGTCGCAATGATGATGTAGCACACACTTGCCTTCCTACCTAGGGGCTGAATCAGTCCTATAAAATCAATTTCCCATTTTTCAAATGGTTGCAATGACACCTGCGCATTCAATGGCATCACATCCCTACGTGATGACATGCCCATCCTCTGACATGCATCGCATGCCTTACAATATGCTTTAGAACCTTTATGCAGTGTTGGCCACCACAACCCAGTGCGCAAAATGTTCTGCATTTTGTTGTCTATCTTGCATAATTCCCTCCCACGGTGCCTCCATGAACTTCAACGAGGATACTATTTTGTTCAAAATTGTGCACATATTGTTGAAGTATCTTGTCCAATCCCATTTTATACAATGTCAAGCAATACAAAGAAATTCATTGTGTGCACTACCAACTCTTTTTTCTGTTGGATGGTGTATCCTTCTGGAGCTGTCCATGTAGTTTAAAGGTGGATAATATCCACAAAGTGGTTATCTGCTATATGCACTACGAAGAGCTACATGTTGGGCAATCCTTCCTCCAAATTAGTAGGCTCCTCTCCCATGTCAATGCATGACAGATGGTCAGGTCCTCCATTCAACCTTCCTGGTTTCAGAATTACCTCAAAATCATAGTATTGGAATAACAACAGCCATCTACATATTCCCCCCCCCTGCCCAACACAAGCTTTTTGACTAGATACTTCAAGGAAAAATGGTCGGTGTACATCTTGAAATGCTCACCTAACAGATAGTGTCTGAATTTTTGGAGCACATACACCATAGCCAATCCTTCGTGGTCTATTGTCAAATAATTATTTTCAGCCTCTGACAACTTTCTACTCACAAATGCTATAGGGTGATCCAGTTCTCCTTCACGAGCCTATGTTAGCACTACTCCCAATGCAATATATGGGGCATCAATGTGCACATGGAATTCTTTCTTCTAATCCGGGAAGATAAAGATCAATGCAATAACCATCTTTTCCTTCAACACATCCAGCCTGCGCTGACATTCTTCATTCCAACAAAATGTAGCATCCTTCTTTAGACACTTCTCCATGGGCATTGTAATCTGAGCATAAGCCTTAATAAACATCCGATAGTACCCAATATGGCCTAGAATTGCACACAACTATTTAACACTCTTTGGGTCTTCCAAACTGATTATTTATGTAATCTTGATGGGGTCCACCATGAGTCCTTGCCTACATACCACATGACCTTGTAAAATCCCAAAGGGGACACAAAACAAGCACTTCTTCAGGTTCAACATGATATAGTACCTACCCCACGTGTCCAACATTAAGCGTAGAGTGGCTACATGGAACTTTACTAGTCCAAACATTGTCCAACAATCAAAATATACCTCCAAGAATTTGTGAATAATTTCTTTGAACATCGCGATAACTACGCGAGATAATATCACTGGAGCATTCTTGAGTCTTAAGGGCATCACTATGTAATAAAAACACACCCATTCTGTCAAAATGTTGTCTTCCTCCTATCTTTTGGCACGATCTTGATCTAATGATATCTAGAGACTCATCAATATATGAATAGGCCTCCTGTCCTCTAACATTGTCTAGGACCTTTTTAGTAAATAATGTCAAGAAAGGATTATGGACACACGCATCATTAAGCTTTCTTAGGTCTACGCAAAGCCTTATTTCATCCTTCTTCTTCTCTTCATGAACCACCATTGGGCTCACCCAATAAGATTCCTCCATGGGTTCAATAATACCCACCTAAACCATCTTGTCCAAATCCAAGTGAACATTTTCCTTATATTTGGGATTAAGGTGATATGGCCTCTACCTAATGGGCTTCACGTCTTATTTTAGGGTTATTTTCATCACTTCGAAATCACCTATGATGCCTTTCAGGTCCAAAAATTTTGTAGGGGACAAATCCTAATATTTGTGGAGCAACTCATCAACTTTGTTTACTCTAGCATCATCCTAGTGATCCTCAATCTTCTCAAACTTCATCTCTGCCTCTGTGGCAATGTTTGCTTGCCTAGTTTCCAGTGGTGCAGTGATATCTAGGTTCTCTATCTACGGACTATCAACCTTGTGGGGGCCTTTTGCTTCTTGGATATTGATATTCCTTGGACTCTCATCCTCTGCTTCAACAGTTATATTATAGCATTCTAGCGCATGGCACATCTGGGTGTTCCAATCTGGTTGAACCAATTCCAAAGGATCGTATGGAATTTGGAAGATTGTTGTCTTAACCTCCTACAATGCCTCATTAATGCTCTCAAACCCATATTCAAAGTTGAATGTCCTCATGAAATCTTCTCTTAATACATCCCACTCTGTAGTGCCATGGCAGAGCTCCGTTTCCAAATAGCAATTCATAGGGATTATGTCCAGAGTGTGACAGAATAAATGCACCCATTCTAGGTGTGACTCCATTCCATATACCTTAGTCCATTTGGCCAAATGATCATGCAGATCACTCCTCTCATCATACTTTTCATTTACCCATACTTTAGGCTGACCAAATCACGTTTGCATCATCCTTCTATAATTGTGCCACTCATCAAAGTTGTCTTTATGCGTACCCCACCACTGAGCGTGCATAGCACATAATGCCTAATCCAATACCTAAAGCCCGTAATTGTTTGGAACTTCTCTTTCAAAAGCATCCAAAACTTTATCTACATCAGTTAAACCATCGTAATAAGGGAAATTTCTTACCTCCGACTGCACACAACATAACGATTTTGTCATCACATTGCAGCACAATGTCGATACTTCGTGCAGCCTATTTTACCAATGTTCCAACTCTTTGTCTGAATCCAAGGTACAAGAACTTTCGTAGTCCCATGCAACTCGTCCATCATCTATCGGATTAATCCAATCTTGGTCTCATGCTATTATTTTATAGATCTTATCCAAATCATGATCACTTTTGCATAGTCGCTGACCAGTACAGTATAGCACGGTCCTTCTACAAGTTCCAATGGTACTACAACACAATGATTTTCTTTCAAATGACATTTTCTAATTCTTCAAATTAATGACCTCATTCATGTTGATATCCCAATCAATTCCCAGGAGTGCAAAGTATGGATTGCTATCATCAACAATCTCTATTACTTCAAAATCATTCAGTGCACTCACACCTTCTATATCCACCATTACTCCCTACAATTGCCCCATAGGGATAACATTCTGCGGGTTCGCCATCCTAAGTTGAATCAGAGACCACTATAGCATAGGTCTCCCCATTATCTCTTAGGTTTTCTTAGGCAATACGTTCTTGTTAGAACCAAAATCCAAAATAACCTTGTCCATGTCATAGTCTCCTATTTGTGTTGTAAGCCTCATCTCGCACCCTATTCTTACCTTATGCTTACCAATCTTTTTGACTACGCAAGGTCCATCAGAAGTATTATCCTTACCGACACATTTTTTTATCAACTCATATAGCACTTTCATAGCATTCCTATCATGCAGTAGTTTCATACAAGTCCCTAACAAGGTGGAAAGCATAGAAGGATCAACTTCTGCAAGTAGTTTGTCCTGACTTCCTGAGGTAGAGGCCTCAGCAAAGCTTTTCTTCACTTCCATCAAAGTTTCCTTTACACACTTGAGATCAAACCCAACCTCCTTTTCTAGAGCCTTGTGGACCCATCCACCTTCTTCAGGCTACATGCCCTTATCATCACCAGTCGCCATCCTACTTTGTAGTACGCTATTCACATTCGAGTCCTCTTCGTGGGGCTTTAACCTCATCATTTGTAAGTTCTAGCTAGGATGATGAGGTTGTACCTTCTTCTCCTACATCTTGGCCATTACCATAGGACATTCTTTGATTGTGTGGTCAAACTGAGTATAGTATTGACATGACAAGCATATCTGATTCGTACACTCCTATGCATAGTGTCCTGACGTTCCACAATTTTAACAAATGATGTGCCCCTGACCCCTACCAATTTGTCCTCTTCCTCGGCCTCATCTACACCACCGATATCCTCCACACATTCCACTAGCACCATGATCTGGAGGCTGAGTTTTTTCTTGCATTAGATACATAGGAATCCTCTCCATCATTAATTCATAGCTCCGACAGTGGCACTCATCATGACCCATCGATTTGCAGAAATTGTAGAACAATTATTGTGGTGTCTGTACAAACTTTTGCAACAATTGACAATTTTATGTTACATGTTTTCCAGCTACTTGACAGATAGTGCACCATAGCATGGGCCTCGCAGCTGGTCCTACCATATATTCTTTCCTTAGGGGCATAGGCCCCCCTCACGTGGTGTAATTCGTGAATACAGGGCAATGATCTTTATCATGCCCCTGGTTTTTACACTTGAGACACCAAACTTATTCGTGCACCTCCAAACGAGTTTCTTTTTCCTTTTTCAAGCTCTACAACTCCAAGAATATGTTCTGCAATTATACATGAACCTGTTGAACCCCCAAAGAAGTGTTTTGGATAGGTGTCTCATGCAATCTCGTCACAATTTCCAGGGCTTCCTCCAGAGTTCCTATCTTTTGTTGTGATAAAGAAATCCTTAAGTGGGGCAAGAGTGCAATTATAAAACAATAGTAGTGCTAGATATCTATGAGATTCATATTGGCTTTGTGGATCCTACACTTCAGTATTTGATCTAGCTCCCATGGCATTTCACCAGGCCTCATCATGATTTCCTTAAATCCAATTACCGACTGTGATTCATACTTAGGCTTACCAAATTCCTTGTTCAAAGAGGTCTGAGTATCTGCCAATTCCTCTAGCGGATTATCAGTGTAATACTTAACATACCATGTCAACACACGGTCCTATGGAGCGGTGACTAACTACGCCTTCTTTATATTATCATTAGTAATTTTTTGTGCTATTGACATGCCCTTCACAACAAAACAAAACTGATCCAGATCATCACTTCAAAAGCCCTTGAAAACTTGCAACTTCATAGTATTCGACATGACGACCAGTGGTGGTGGTGATGGCGGTGTGGGTGAAGGTGTATGCTGTGGAGGCGAAGGTGGATGTGGTGTGGGTGGATGAAGTATCTACAAAAAACCCTGCCTTATCAACTAAACAACGTTCCGTAGTGAAGCCTATGTTGCTCTATCGTTATCACTTAACGGCGGTCCAATCAATGGACTATATTCAGGACCTATTTTTCCTTGATTTCTAAAGCTTTGTCCACTTTGTGTAGATCCAAACATCAAAGTAATGGCATAACCCACTTTTCACACAAGAGCATCTTAATCCAAGTATTCCAAGATCTCAAATACTTGCCTCATAGTCCTTGAAGAAGCATCTTCTTGCTTCGTTGTAACTGACCGAGGTATCAACTACAAACTCTATAACAAATCCTCTGATGACTCGATCAAGCCAATGATCGACTGCATGTACAATCCTATCTTCAAAAGCTTCCAACCTTCACATGAGCTCTAGGGTCCACACGAGTAGACCGTGAAGCCTCCACCTTCCTCAGTCATCGCCAATTTAGAGATCCACTATTATAATTCCACTGGGAAGGTGCAAAAGAAGATTTCATGTATTTATGTGTACAAATATCTATCCAATCGCTATTCTTTTGTCAAGCACAGATTCCTTTTTTCTTGCACCTCGAACTCGTGGATATTTCTATCCAACCACTTCTCAATTTGCTTCTTGGTCAGATTCTAGTGATGCGACATCACACATCTCTTTATGCATATCGTGTTCTTGGAAATTGAACCATTTGTTTCCTTAGGGGGTCTGACTAGCCCTTTCGGCATCAATTTGCAGTGCGCAGACTAAAGCCTCACCCAAAACAGTATAGGGGGATGTTGGAACCAAGTTTCTGCATCCAGAGATCAGTGTGATGTCTTTTTGGTAGCCTAGGTCTGCCTTTGGATAGACCTCTATGCCCATGTGGCCTATTGCATAACTTCCTTTAATCAGCCTCTAGACCTTCGTGACGGTCTACGACTAGCTTTTGTGGACCTTGAACAGGTGACTTAGCTGCTTACACACACCATAGATTACTCTCAGACCATTAATTGGTCAGATATACTTAAGTGTTTGATAAATTTAATAGAAAGCATTATGATCTTCGCATAATCACTGAACATTAATTGCATTTAGATAACAAGACTGAATAAGTAAAGTTGCACATCAATACATCATTATTTCATAAAACCGTCATTCATCACAACATAAAGCGCATTCATACATAACAGAAGTTAATAGATAAAACAGAAGGATTTCTGCAACAATATTCTTTATTGATATTCAGTTAAGCTTACAGACTTAAGATTTTCTTGCACACTTAGTTGTAGGGTTTCACGCACTTGGCTACGGACACTACTCTAGGCCTCTATGCACTCAGCTGGAGAGCCTTCCTTCCTACCCTCCTGCACTAACTCTCTAGGCTCTTTTCGTCGTACCCATAGACAACTTTCATTACTTTCCTTAGACATCCCTAAGACACACCTCTTTATACAATCCCATGGTCTGCAGACCATGGGTATATCATCAAAATCCAACTAAAGTTACATAAAAGAAGCGTAAAACTCTTTTTGACTCTTAACTAGCTACTCGCTCCATGACCGCATTTTGCGGAAGCTTTACATCCTTTTACATCAAAATTTCGTCTTTTTCCCCAAACCTGATCGAAGGGACCCCATCCCAACACACACAGATATAGATTCCAAAAATAATGTAACTTACTATCAATTTCATATGGAGAAACAAACAAAGTTTCATTTACAATTTTTTTTAGTTCATAAATAACAATATTTAAGAAAGCATATAAATTTCTATTTTTCAATAATTCAACTAAAATTTAATATCTTTTGGACCATATTATTAAGTGAGTTGATATATATAAGCCATCCTTTATAGTCACAAAAATTCAAAATAATCTTAAAGGTCCTCATCTTTAATATTAATTATTTTCTATTTATAGTCTTAACAATCACCCCCTCCGTGGATCCGAGTGCTAGGACCACAACTACCACTTGCTCCATAGTAGATCGATGAAACCGTACAGATGGTGATTGTCCTCCCCTTCATACGCCAACTAGCCACCATGCTTCATAAAATAATCACCTCGGGTCTACTAGGTTTGCTCTCGCACACTACTTGCCTTGATGTCTCACTTGTCGCTATGTTGGGTTCATTATTTCACACCATGGCATCCATTTGTTACTTCCCTCTTGTTCCATTACTCTAATATTGGAATCTCCATTTTTCCTTCCTTGCTTCTACTCATACCACCCCCATATTTCCATACTCCCATCCCGCTGACTTTGGTAGCTCAGCCATGAGTCGCGAGCGTGGCAAAGGATATCATGCTAGCTATGGGAAGGGAAGAGGGAACCATCCAAGGACATTTGACGAAAATGCATAACTGGTTATATTTGATAATGGTATCCCACCTCACATTCATCATAATGTCCTCGAGATTGAAACAAAGGCAACCAATCATGGGCTCTCCGCAATTTTCTCACTCGCCAACTATAAGAACAAGAGGGACAAATCACGAGCCACCAACTAAATAGATAAGGTTTCAACTTTCCACAACCACACCTCCACATCTCTTTGTTGTCTCTCACATGATATGGAAATTTATTTCCCTCCCAACATCCCTTCTCCCTCTTCCCACTCCCCCTCGACTTCCACCTCCCCCCCTTTCGGTTCTACTTCTCCCCCTATTTTCATTGCTCCTTCTGGTCATCCCTCTCCTACATTCATGCATCTATAAGTTGCTCCTTTGTCAACTACTTCCACAACAATTATTTTGGTGACCTCTCCTCGTCATTTCTAATGAGCACCAGTATTGTAGTAATAATGTTTCAACTCTTGGAGCTACAAGCTTTACTTTATCAACCCGGGGTTCATACAAACTTCGAGGTGACAGTGTTCTATACATAAGTAAAAGTGACAATTATACCTTTTTTCACTATTAAGATGATAAGAGACCACTAAGGTTTTCAATCCATACTTCTATGGATTAATAAAAGGCTTGATTACTGATGAGAGAAAGAGAAATCTACTCTATGAGAAGGTTGGTCTATTGCAATAGGGAAAATGACTGAAATCGTATGCTAAAAACACACCATTCCATAACTAACTATTGAGAAAATATTCTTTACAAAAATGCTAAGATAACATGTATGAAATGCTACTTCCCTAAGCATGGATGTTCAAAACATCAAACATCACTACTATGAATGTAAAGCACCAAAATAAATATGTTTTTTTTTAATTGTTTTATGGAAAATAAGTGTGAACCCTAATCTCTTTTGGTGATGTGCCAAGTGGCTTAGGCATGTTGGTGGATGTTTGGGTGGTTTGGGAGACCCTCAGGTACCCTTGTGTGGCTTCCTAGAGGATTTCCCTCAATTACGCCTCAAAACAAGATGTCCTAAAAACCTACAAGATTCCCTACATTTCTACAGGATAGAACCGAGAGAAAAACAATGGGTGTTGGATGTGATGGAAGGCTTAGGGAAGGTGGATGGTAAGTGTAATGGAGTGAGAAAATGCCTAGGGTCACTTGGAAATCAAAACAAAGGTTAGGAGATAGTTGGATTTGCTCAACATGCTTGGAGGAGCTTCTATGTAAAACGATGAAATTGGCGAAGGTCTTGGTCAAAACAAGGAATGATTATGGATGGATGAAGTTGGAAGGTGTTTTTTACATATGGGATCTCTCTCTACTTCTGAAACACCTACTCTACATCAACCATTTATATTTTCCAAATAAATCATGTAAACATGAATAATTCTAATAAGCTAGAAAAATAACGTTTAATGAGCTAGTTGTCTACTTCATGCATGAGAAAACTTGCAGAATAAGAAGGAATCATTAATGAGATCTAATGTAAGAGTGAAGATGGAAGAGATGGTAATTAAATCCTACACTTGCAAACTGATCAAATCCTAGTTCAAGTACATTAAAATCTAAATTCTATGAGAAAATAGAAATATGTATCTTTGGGGCTGCATAGGGGTCCTTTCCTCAAGTCACGATCCCTGAAGGAAGAAGTGAGGCCAGGATAGCTACCGAAAAATTTGTGATGCTTTTTTCCTTCTAGCATGCTACTGAGGTAAAGCACAAATTGAAGCAAACTAATCAAAAATACACTTCCTGCAATGAAATGCTTCTAAGGACAATTTAATCATGAAACTATGAAGCTAATCTAAGCATGCAGATACAAGAATAGGAGCCTTTTCTACTAGGGTTGGGCCCTAACCCAAGAGCTTCAACCCTCTAAGCTAATTCATTACTGGATCATAAAAGAACTCATTCTCATTATCAAAACAAAATATTACATAGGAATGTCTTCCACAAGTATGGGCTCAAAAATAACTAGTGTTTTTATGAAAAAAATTGAATCCTAATGAGGCTCTAGGACTATTTATTTATGCAATTGAAGTCCCCAATGAATTCCATAAATCTAGGGAGGCTTGGCTTCCAAAATCGAGATGAACTAACTCTTTGACTATCACTTTCTCGGCTGCCTTTTGATCTTCATGACTTGGTTGCTTGTACTCCAAGCTTGTTTGATTAGTGGAGGAATATTCGAATGAGGAAGGAGTAAATGAGAAGGATTTACCTCCTATAATATCTCTCCCTTGTCCCATTTGAGTTTCAAACTTTAATCTTGCCAAAATTCCTCAATTTTCTCTTTCAAACATGCATTCAATGAATATCACTCCACTAGGAATAATACCTCACTTTAACTCATCTCGTTAAACAAATTATAATCAAAAAAATAAAAACATTGTGAGAAGAGTTGATTTGACTAAGCTAGGAGGTTACTTAAGGTCCATATAGTTACCCAATGATGAGACTCACCATCATACCCCTAATAAGAGTGTTTCTCATGCTCTGAGAAACTCAATCAGTATCCATGTCTTTCATAGCTCTAGTGGCCTCCCTGATATCCCATGCTACTGTTGTGGTTTCCTATTCTTGTGCATAGAATCTTGCCTTCCTTTCTACCTCCTCCCACTGCTTTCTTTCTTCCTCTTCCTTCCTTCCTTCTAACATCCCCAAGAGCAGTCGTGGATTGAGCCTCAAGCTAATCCAATTGACTCTGAGCCCTTGGATGGTTTTTTTGTACATGGGTGCCTTGTTCAGTGCTTCTCTCATCCTTTGAGGAGAATGGTACTCTTTTATTTTCAAACTATAGGACAAAGTATTCCATCTCCTTTGGCAAGCTTGCATGTTGTCATCCCCTAAAAGTCTAAACATGTCCTCAAAATGTGTAATTGCTTGCTCTTGGGTAGCAAGATACCTGGGTGCAAGTTGATGATCATTTGAAATTAAATTATGTGTGCTAATGACAGGCATTGGATTGGATTGCTCAACTCTGATCATGAGAGGTTATGTTTGTTCCCTTGCCAATATCTTATTCATTTCTTCAACCCTTGCTTCCTCATGGTTCATCAACGATGTCAACGCCATCAACTGTAAATCTCCCAACTTTGCATTAGGGTCCCATACAATCATATATGTCAAAGCCATGTTATGCAAGTAGAACCCAGACATCTTAGCCCTATCTTCTAATGTACTTTGATCACAAAGATAAATGAATTGTCTATAATCTTGGAATGGCATAGTGTCTCTCTATGCTAGGGTCTTGATTTGGAACTGTAGCTACTATTCCTTCAGGTATAATTCATAGGACTTAGCTAGCATCCTGCACTAGATTGCTTCCAAAGACAGACTGGACATGGATGATAATTAATTCTCTCTTTCTTGCAATTTTCCTTTCAACCGTGCATTTTCTATCTCCAACTGAGCCTTCATTATGGCCTCTCTGTCCCTTAAACCACATAGTTCTCTGCCCATCACTTTGAGCTTTTCCTTCATGTGACCAACGTCCTCCACTCTCTTAGACATGGCAATATGCATCCATCTATGTATTCTGGCTCTTTCTTTCTCAAGATCAAATAATAATGGAATGGAAACTTTTTGTGGAATGATCTTGCCCCTCTCAATGAACCTATAGTAGGAGTCAATGTTAGGTTGAGGACTAGGTTCCCTTAGGTCTGGGTCCTCTCTTTTTTTTTCGGCTACATATTTCCTTCCTTTTCCAATTTTTAAGTTTCCTGTAGGTTTAGTAAAGTTTCCTGTAGGAATAACTCTATTTCCTTCAGGTCCTATTGTGTATCTTGTAGTTTTGGATGAGGTGAACCTGGTTACAGGCCTTCTCAAATGGGTGATAGGAGACGTAGGGGAGGTTTTTGCTAAGGATCCTTCTTCTTGTGTTTTTGTAAGAGGAGCCATATTCTTCTACTATTTAGGTGATTCCTTAATAATAATGGGAACCTTGGTTGGAGTTTGGGGTTTTCCCTACCTTATCCTTGTACTTTTTCTAGCTCTGAAGTATAAAGGGGTTTGCCTTTGTATTTTTACTTTTTGTTTAATAGGGGTGCAAAGGGCAGTGAGGGTAGTTGTTGCCTCTTTCACAATGCATTCTAGAGACACCCTCGGTGACTCCTCCTTGTCCTCTGCCTCTTCTTTTCCATTTCCCTTTTCACCTTTCTCTTCACCCTCTTCTTCTCCCTCTAGATCCTCATCTTGTTTATCAATTTCCTCCTTGCAATCTTCCTCTATTTTCTCTTCAACTTCCTCCTCTTTCTCTTCCTCTTCATCATCATCTGTCACCTCTTCATCCCTCTCTACTTCTTCTCCATCTATTTCGGTCTCTCCTTCATTGTTTTCATTGACAATAGGGATAATATCATATGCGAGGATTTGATATCATCATCTATCTTCACGTCTCTAAATATTTCCCATTGGATAGGAATTTTGAGGTTTTGGAGGGCATCTTCTATGATAATACTAATTAACCCGTGGTGGGTTAACTGCTGGTAGTTTCCTTCCTACACCTACATGCCTGTATCTATCAGTGACTGCAGAAGGAAGTATGGTATGTTGAGCCTATGGTGAGGAGGTGTTTCTGCTCCAGACCTCAATTCTTCAAGAAGCCTAAAGTGATATACATAGACCACACTATACCTACCTTCACATGATATGTATTTTATAAGGTGGTAGCTTACCTCATTCAAGGTGTATGGTAGGCTTGTTCTCCTTACTCCATTCTTGTCTTCAATGGACTCCTTTCCCTCTAAAAAGAAATTCTTTTTGGAAGTTTGGTTGTCCCCATTGTCTTCCTTTCTCCAAAGAACTCCTAAAGGAAGTGTGGTAATTTTGCTTATGAGTTCAGGGGTGAGCTCTATGGAGAGGCCTCTCACCAGCACAATGGCATGTATTCTTGTTAGTGGAATGAGGGAGAGAGAAAAATCTCAGGCTACCTCATAATCATACCCCCTTAATTTCTCAAAATACCCCATCCAATTATGCCTTGTGAAGATTTCTAGCACAGGAGGGTGTTGCTCAATCCTCATAGTGTTGATGGGATCCCTTATAGTAAACCCCCCTATCATTTTATCTGGTGAATTTTGAGGAGTAGAGATGTATGATACAAATTTTAATGAAGATGGAAATGGGACTGAAATACTTGTGGAACTATTCCCTTACACAACTATCAAGTTCAATCAAGCTAGGAGATTTTTCTGTCCTTTGCACTTGGAAAAATGGAAGGAAATGTAGAGCCTACCTCCTCATGGTGCTTTTGGCAGCCAATACCAATATTTCCTTCTCTAAAACTACTTTGTTCCCTTGCCAATATCTTATTCATTTATTCAACACTTGCTTCCTCATGGTTCATCCACGATGTCAATGCCATCAACTATAAATCTCCCAAATTTTCATTAGGGTCCCATACAATGGTATATGTCAAAGCCATGTTATGCAAGTAGAACCCGAACGTCTTAGCTTTATCCTCTAATGTACTTTGATCACAAAGATAAATGAATTGTATATAATCTTGGAATGGCATAGTGTCTCTCTATGCTACAGCCTTGATTTGGAACTGTAGCCACTATTCCTTAAGATATAATTCATACGACTTAACTGGCATCCTGCACTAGATTGCTTCCGAAGATAGACTGGACATGGAAGCTAATTAATTCTCTCTTTCTTGCAATTTTCCTTTCAACCATGCATTTTCTATCTCCAACTGAGCCTTCATTATGGCCTCTCTGTCCCTTAAGCTACATAGTTCTATGCCCATCACTTTGAGCTTTTCCTTCATGTGACTAATGTCCTCCACTCTCTTAGACTTGGCAATATGCATCCATCTATGTATTCTGGCTCTTTCTTTCTCATGCTCAAAGGATAATGGAATGGCAACTTTTTGTGGAATGACCTTGCCCCTCTCAATGAATCTATAGTAGGAGCCAATGTTAGGTTGAGGACTAGGTTCCCTTAGCTCCGGGTCCTCTCTCTTTTTTTTTGGCTGCATATTTCCTTCCTTTTCCAATTTTAAAGTTTCCTGTAGGTTTAGCAAAGTTTCCTGTAGGACTACCTCTATTTCCTTCAGGTCCTGTTGTGTATCTTGTAGGATGTCTTTTCCTTTGGATGAGGTGAACCTGGTGTCGATCGATAAAAAGGTGTATTTTTAACTCCTAATCACCTCACATTAATTGTCAACCAAGGGACGACTTTTTATTTCAAGAGTGTACTCAATCTGAGGCGGCTATGTACTCAAGAGTAATGTTATGAAAGATGTAGTACAATGCTCAAAATACAAGAGTAAACAGATGCTTGTTTACAACTAACTACTTCAAAAGATTAAACCTCACATTTAGAAAACTAAGCAATTTATCAGTCAAGGGTTCAGTAGCAGTAACTCATCCCTTTGTAAATTGATGGAACTAGAGGAAAATAGAGAACAGATCATGGATCTAGGAGCCAGACAATAGATGTCAATGCTCACTACATCTTGAGATCGTTCTTCACACCAAAATAACAAATGATAGGAAATGAAACAGCAGATAAGAAATGGAACAACAATTAAGAAATAGAACAACAACCCTGAAATGGAACACCAAACAAGAAACTGTAATAGCAACTAAGTCTAGCAAGTAGTAACACCTTAGTCTTATAAGATCAAATGCACTAATCGTGGCCTACAAGAATCAAATGGCAATCCTTCACTCTTAAGGATGGATTGAACAACACACCCAAAATGGAACAACACTGATTAAGGATGAATTATAGAATAGCACTTGAAAACCATATATACACATGGCACACCTTAATGGTAATCTGATCTTGGTAATCCACTTATCAATCTTAGTTATAAAGAATATGATTGTATTTTATAATGGAACAACAACATCAATAGGTCCAACAATCGGAAGGAAATATAATCTCTAAAATGAATTCAGTAATACCAATTAATAAATGTTACAACACGGATACGCTGTAATTGAACAAGAATACATTTTGTAAGGATTGGAAACATTATATCAATTATTGAAAGAATAGCAATGTGTTACCAAGTCAAGATGAATCAATACGACATTCCGGGCATTGAGAATGATATTACTTAGTTGAACATGAATCGAATATAACAACACTGTGATGTAAAATAACAAAACATATCATATTACTGAATCATGCTGATGAGCAAACCATTCATAAACCAAAGAAGATAATATACAGCAGCAGCATACTCCACCAGAGGCTAGGCCCTTAGCCGCCAGCAGATATTGTTGGGTTACCTCAGATGAAAAGAATGAACAACAACTCCCAAATCAGGTATAAATCATTAAATGGTGAAATCATTACAACAGCTAAAGCTTTGAGACTTATAGCATGAAGCAATCCTTTCTTCCTCCTATCCTATCATGAATTCTTAATTCTAAATCTCTAATTCTAAATCCTCATTTCTCCATTCTCTTAGCCATCCACATCTCTGATCTCTGTTTTCATTTAAATAAAGAGAGATCAGAGAGAAATTACAACAGAGATAATTAGAACATGATTTCTATTACAAAATTGGATTGTTTCCAACCAATTGATCAACAAGAAGATATATTTCCATCCATCTTTCAACAAGAGTAAGGCAAATTTGGTCTTTGCAGCTGAGATTTGGAAGACGGTCGCAACAACAAATCTGAGAAAATCGTGCTCAGAGAACCCTATGTTTCTCTTAGTACAAGCCGAATTTGGGAAAACCATTCATTAGTAAAGTTAATTGGGTCCGTGCTAGACAAAACCCATGTTCCAGATTTTCTAGATTCGTCTTCATTTGCTCAGAATCTCAACCGTAAAACTATCACTTCTTATTCCAGCGAATTTCTGAGTTGGCACTTTTAATGGTCAAATCTTCAATCTAGAAATTATCTTGGAGGTTAAAAATGGTGAATAATGTTACAACCAATTTATTAAAACTATCATGGATAAACATCATGCATAATCATCAATTTATTAGAAATAAAGGAGAATAAATAATATTCATCTATAAGAGCATAAATCATTTATAAAGTGGATTTAAATAATAAATTATAATAAATGACTTGATATAAAAGAGTAAAAATGGATGAAATAAGTATTACAAAGTGGTCGTATTTATGGTCCAACATACCCCATCACTAAATATATTACATGTCCTCATGCAACCCAAAGACAAAACCCATGTGTTAACCAAGCAATAAAATTTGTTCATCTTAGCTCATGAAATGGATAGAACAAATGAATTCTTCCTCAATTAATGAATATTCAATTTGAGCAATCTTGATGGAGGAATAACAATTAAGTTGTAGCAAAATATGATATAAATGACAATAACCTTCATTAACCATTTTCCCAAAAACTACAAACCAGATTTTGTTGAAATTGTGCAAGTAGATTTCAACTATATTAATGTTTCTATGATCCAAAAATCAGATCGTTTTGATGCATAGATCATGAGATATAAACAAAATGGTTGTAGGTGAGAGTGCATGATTTCCGAAATATTATGAACCAATTTAACTTGAAATGATCTGGGTATGTGTATTTTAATGATACATCTGTGTTATTCAGAGATCACAAGAATTGAGTTCATAGTTTTAAAAATATTATGGAAATCAATTGTTGCACTGAAATTGTATGCCTTAAATGAGAAAGAAAGAAAAAAAAAACATCCATCATGCGTAGCAATTCCTCCCCCTCTTTGAAAAATTAGCATGCTCTCATGTGATGCTAGAAAACAAATAGAGATGGTTGTTACTATATGTTGAATTCTATGCTTGGTGTAAAACAACATGGAATAATGGAGGTGTTGAGAATGAATAAAAATAACAATAGATGATAAAGAATATGGATGGCATGGTCATGAGAAAGAAATCAAAGAAAGGAACACTCCCCCAAACTGAAAGATAATATGCTGTTGAAAAATGGGAAGTGGTAAAAACTATGAAATGAAGGATGATAAATAATGCTCAAAATGGATTTTCATTAAATTCTCCTATATTCGTAATAAATCAGAAAATTATTTAAATTTACATCAAGTTTTACCTCCAAAAGAAAAATGTGGAATGACATATAGTGTTGAAGCTGATGTAGGCAGAGTTGGTGCTAAAAGTGATGCAAAAGGTGGAATCCAAGCAAGCACATGTGTCTGAAGAATTGTTCACATTCACGAGTTGCTCGAGCCTCTTCAGTTAGTTGCAATAGTGTGGCCATGCTGCGAATAGAGTTTCCCCCCCATACTTGTTGTTCTCCTGTAAACAAATCACTATTTTTCATACAATGTTCTTGAATCCATAGTGTTAGTTTTGAATAACAACAGATGAAGATGCATGCAAAAATTTCAATCAGAAAAACTAATGTATACATGTAATACTAATATTTTGTCAAATCAACAAGTTATGGCAGAGTGCAGTAATCATATCGCATGCAAACCCATAATGTATACATTCCCCCCTCCAATTGGAAAATGGATTCCATGCCCATAAAGCCTATGAAAAGTGTTATGCTAATGGCAAGGCAAGGGAATGAACAATATAGCAATGAATGAAGCGGAGTACACATATCAATGATAAGACAGTGAGAGTTATGGTTATAATGAGAGCAGAGTGTGTAAAGATAGTTATGAATAAAATATAGGATGCTTTGGATTGATGATAAGTTATGAAAAATAAAAATAATGACAATATGCCAAAAAGATGCTTTACTGGTGGTATTCTAGCTGAAAAATGATGTGATTGATCAAAAAACAATTTCTCATGCATAAAGGTTCAAAATAGGGAAAAAAATTAAGGAAATAACTTCTCCGATAAAAAGGGAAAATAAGAAAAGGGTATTATAATGATAATTGACGATAAAATATAACTTCAGTACCATAAGCAGAGCCTCTGCCATCGGCAGGTGTCCATAGCCTAGACAAGGTTGCTTTTTAACCCATATGAGCCAGGATCCTCAATTTATAACTAGAGTTTCAGTGATTTTCTATAGAAGAGATCAATGTGCTCGTGTGGTAACCAGATAACCACACTGCCATTCACTGGTATGTAGCAAAAGTGATCAGGCCGGCTCGTTATGAGACCTCCTGTTCCAAGGATAATTTGGCTATCCAATGGATCATAACCCTAGTGTGGTGGCCATAATGGGAATGTCACTTTGTTACAGCCTTATGAACATGGTAGGATGGCTCGTAATGAGACCCCCTATCCTCCATCTGCGAACAAAATTTTATTGTTATTACACATTTTTATGATAAAAAGAGGGAGGCTCAATACTCATTAAGGGTAGGGATGGTGGAAGAATTTTAACATGTCAATAGAAAAAAATATACCCATAATCTCATTTATTACAGACAGAGAAGATTATAACCAGTAAGGGTGGAACCAACATGGTATTAAGATGATCAATCAATATCATGTTCAACAGAAAATAATGCAATAAAGTAGCATATAAATAATTGTGTCATTTTTTAAAAGAATCTATCATCAAGGAGATGTCTTGTTAAAGATCATAACGTGAATGATAATAACTCACTTCAAAAGAATCCATAATTCTCGTCCTCATAAAAGTAGTGTACTTCATGCCATGAAAGAGAATCAGGAAAATGTAGTTGAGATGAACTGGGAATAATCCCGTAAGAGGAAGGAAGGGTTGCTCTCGAAAATAATCCCAAAGTGTTGCTTCTGTGAAGGAACAACAAAAACACTCAAAAAAATGTTGTTCCTTGTAGGGAACAACAAAGGAAATGCACACCAAAAAACAAAAATACACACAAAAAAGTGTGAAAATGCAAATGTCGTTCCTTTGGAAAAAGGAACAACAAAAGCAATAAAAAAAAGTGTTGTTCCTTGTAGGGAACAACAAAGGAAATGTACACCAAAAAACAAAAATACACAGAAAAAAGTGTGAAAATGCAAATGTTGTTCCTTTGGAAAAAGGAACAGCAAAAACTAAAAGCGTCGTTCCTTTAGAAAATGAACAACAAAAATGCAAGTGTCGTTCCTCTGGACAAGGAACAACAAAAATCAAAAGTGTCGTTCCTTTAGAAAAAGAACAACAAAAATGCAAGTGCCATTCCTTTGGAAAAGGAACAACAAAAATGAAAAGTGTGATTCCTTTGGAAAAGGAACAACAAAAACGAAAAGTGTCGTTCCTTTGGAAAAGGAACAGCAAAAAACACAAGTGTCGTTCCTTTGGAAAAGGAATAACAAAAATGAAAATTGTTGTTCCTTTGGAAAAGGAACAGCAAAAACGCAAGTTTCGTTCTTTTGGAAAATTAACAACAAAAATGAAAAGTGTCATTCCTTTGGAAAAGGAACAGCAAAAATGCAAGTGTCATTCCTTTGGAAAAGGAACAGAAAAAATCGCAAGTGTTGTTCCTTTGGAAAAGGAACAACAAAAATGAAAAGTGTCATTCCTTTGGAAAATGAATAGCAAAAACGCAAGTGTCATTCCTTTGGAAAAGGAACAACAAAAATGAAAAGTGTAGAAGTGTTGTTCCATTCAAAAAGGAACAACAAAACGTTAAAGTGCAGAAGTGTTGTTCCATTCGGAAAGGAACAACAAAACGTGAAAGTGCAGAAGTGTTGTTCCATTTGAAAAGAAACAACAAAACGTGAAAGTGCAAAAGTGTTGTTCCATTTCGGAAAGGAACAACAAAACATGTTGCTTCATTTTGAAAAGGAACAACAAAACGTGAAAGTGTAGAAGTGTTGTTCCATTTCGAAAAGAAACAACAAAACGTGAAAAAGGAACAGCAAAATGGACAATCATAAAATGCAAACATGCAAAAAAACAAATTACCTGTTCATGGCACTGATGCTGAGGATGGGTTACAATTTGAAGGAAGCAACACCTGAAACACAAAATATAAGAGAGATCATAAAGGAAACAACAATTTATTTAAAAACAAAAATAAATTAAGTTACAACAGCTATGATGTGATGTCAAAAAAGATGATCTCTTTGAAAAATGTTTTGGCAGAAAAGATATGACATGAATCTTCAAATGGAAAACAATTTTTCATTTCTTCTGTTATGAATCTATTGGGTAATGAGTTGGATGAAATTCCTTTGTTTCATTAAATTTTTTTTCAAGAATCACTAGTCCATAAATTGACCATCTTTTTCTCCTAGGACCTGCAAAAAATGAGTATCTACCTCCAATAAAACATTAAATCATGGAGAAAGAGAGGTGCATAGGCTCCCCTAATCCAAGAATTATACAAAACAACTAACAAATAGTTACTCTATAGAACAAATCCACGGAGAAAATAACAAAGTAAAATTTATTTGTTACTTGCGGGAGAGCAGTGGCCAATCATGTTAACCTGCAGTGTTTTGATCACAACTTCTTTGTTTTTCGTCAAAATTTAGTGATTTCAAATACAGATGAGAGCTGATGCAAATTTTTATCTCCAATAGAAACATGTTTTAAAATTTCAATGATATGATATGTCAATTTTATTTAGAACAACTTGCATAACAGAGTCATTTTCGATTACCCAGCTTACACCAACAGTTGATATTTCAAGCATAAATTTTTTGATTGATGTCGGATTTGAATGATTCAAACTCAAAATTAAAATATATTTATTTATTATCTCCAATAGAAATATTTTTTGAAGAAAAGAAGAATTGATAGGTCAAATACTGTAAAGAACATCCGGAAAGACAAAGTTTTAAGAGCGCTGATTTACGATAGACAATCAATATTTTGATCATACATTCCCCATATGATATCAAAAATGAGTGATTATAATTTAATTATAAACTAGATTCATAGGGGAGTCTACCATAGAAATGTGTTTTAAAAATTCATTCATTTAGGCCCCCAAAAACGGATTGTCCCAACTTTGTTCCCGAGCTTCCCGCTAGACACCCTGTCAATGTTTTGGTTCTAAATTTTCCGTTTCAAATCTAAATTGAGTGATTCAAATTGGGTTGGAAAGTAGAATCAAGGGATAATTAGGATAGAAATATTTTTTTAAAATATTCCCTTTTGGTCCCCCAAAACATGACTGTCCCGACTGTTTTTGCAGAAATTCCATCAAGCCCACAAGCCAAAAAAATATGATATTGAAGCCATTTTTCAAATTGGTGATAAAAGTGAATATGAGTATTTGTAGAAATATTATTTCCATTATAAGTCATCTACATACACAAATTAATTAAAAAATTATCACCAATGTTGATTTGCATAGCATGTTGCAACAAAAAACAACTAGTTTTACATAAAAAACAAAATGCATTTATTTATTCCCTTATTTATTTTATTTTATAAACTAACCTATTTTGATTTGAAAAATTAATATGAATACGTATATGAGTACTTCTAGTGGAGCCATCTTTGAAATAGGGCTTCATGTATGCACATACCCAAATTTGAAAAATGCATGTTAATGGATATTAGGGTATGGGAAGCCAACATCCCTTGAAAAGATGGAGTAAAAAATTGTTGAAGTATGGAGCAATGCTGCAAACAAGTAATGGAGTGAAACCAATCTTCAGTGTATCCGTTACTTTCTTGATTTCCCATATCCATCATATCACGAAGTTCTTGAGATTTTAAAATAGCTTGTTGATACATATTATAAGAAACCTCATTTTCTTCCATAGCTTCTACAATTTTTGAATTTGAAACATTCTGAATCTCATTGTAAGTTTTCTCTAATGGTGCATGTGAGATAGAATGGGTGGGAAGGGTGGGTAAATTTAGCAGTTCAACATTGCGAGCATGTTGTACTGGTTTATTGTGGTGAGGGTGTGGAATTAGTTGAGAAGGAAAATGTGTAAGGAATGGAGCATTGTGAAGATGTGTCTGGTTGGGTTGAGTGGATAAATTTGATATGCAAGCAGGATGTTGTGGAAGAGCTGGTGGAGAATATGGAGAATGTGCTTGTGCTACAAGATGAGGGAGAGTAGTCATGTAATCATAAGGTAAACCATGCCAAGATTTTAGATAAGATTGGTGGTGGTTATATTGAAATTGACATGGCTGCCCTAACACATTAATATTCCATAATGGATTATGCAAGTACGATAATGGAGAAAAATTGTTTTGAACCATACCTGTAGGCCTTGTTGCAACTTTCCCATCTCTTTGATATGCCACTTCCATCCTAGATAAGGAAGAGTGAGTATCTGCGGGATGCTCCTTTTGGTCATGAGGGAAAAGCACTTCATCAAATTCTTCATTTTCATGAACCTGCAAAACATCCAATTTTTAATTTAGAGAGCTAATAAAATAAACTTTAAAATTTTCAAATAAAGCATTGATTTCAACTCTTATGTCTCCTATTCTTGTAGCAGATTTAGAAAAGAAGGAACAAACATCTCTAGAACTCTTACCAGCCTTGAAGATTCCTCTTGAATACCTTATGCACAACTCACAAACATCATCATATGATAACTGAAAAACATCACCTTTTCCTATCATATTTAAGAGTTCTAAAAATTTATCTTTGATTCCTTTAAGAAGGAGTGTTTTTAAGATCTCTTTTTCCAAATGCTTATATTTTGATTTTTGAACGTTGTATTGAAATTGATCTACATAGTCCTCCAAACTCTCATCTTCCCCTTGTATCATACCGAAAATATCTTCATTGGATTTGCAATAGTCTTGGTACTTCTTCAAGAATATCTTCTTCATGTCCTCCCATGATTGGATGCAATTCCCACCTAGGCTCATGAACCATCAGAGAGTTGCTCCTTTTAGAGTAAGAGGAAACACTTTCAATATTTGATCATTAGTACAATAATCATATCATCTACAAAGTATTTCGAACTCAAATAAGAATGTATCTGGATTTTCATTTGCTAAACCATGAAAATTTGGTAAACATGGGGGAATTATGTGCATTTGTGTCACTCCTCCTAGATCTTTGATAGGAAATTCAAAATTAGAAACATGAGCCATTTCTTACCATAGTAGAAGATGTTCTTCATGTGTTTATTCAAGGCTCCTTCTTCAAATGTTCCTGTCAATTGGTTAGTGAAATGGGTGGTGCTTACATCACCACTTGAGAAAAATCATGAGATTTGTTTTTCAAAATTTCTATTTTTTTTTCTAGTCATTCACACAAAAATTCAAACATTTACCCTAAGTTCTTTAACAATTCTATTGGAAAGTGGGTGGGGGAGCAGGGCTTGTACATGCTCCATATGCAGGTTCTTACCTTCCATTTTTAATACCCAATTCTTTCCTAACAGACACTCATCAAATTGACACTGCTCTTTAAAAATGGCTACACTCTCCTCGGCATTGGCGCCAAAATATCAAGCGATAAAAAGGTGTCTTTTTAACTCCTAATTACCTCACATTAATTGTCAACCCAGGGACGACTTTTTGTTTCAAGAGTGTACTCAATCTGAGGCGGCTATTTACTCAAGAGTAATGTTTTGCAGTATAGTTCTTAAAATCCAAAAGTAAATGAATGCTTGAAAAGGAAATCTAACAGTGACATAAACTCAAATGCTCTGAAATCCAACTATTCACTCAACAAACATCAATCGAGGATACAGTAGCAATAACTCATTCCTCTAGAGATTGATACAATTGAAATCAAACTAGAACAAGACAATCAATCTGAGAACAAGGAAGCAGTAACCAATGTTCTCTACAGTTGACAGCCCTGCTGCACACCAAAGCAATCAATAATGCAAATAACATAAAATGGAACAACAATTAAGAAATGGAACATCATCTACTTCTATAAATAGGATTGAATAGAAAAACTCTATCCTGCGTAAATAAATGTAGCAATAATTATAATCAACAAGAATTGAGTAACAGCCTTTGAATTGAATAGCAAACATAAATGGAACAACAGATTATCAAAGATAAAGTATAGAACAGCGGATTAAATCTGAATGTACAACAACCCAAGTCAAGCACACAACACACTTATCATTAAAAGGGACAGTAATCTGAGCTTTGATACAATACGCATGAATCACAACTATAAAGTAACAGCAATTGTAATGGAACAACAATCCTGAATAAACATCAATCACAATTTAAGAATACATCATACAATTGTACCGATTTAGGAACATACAACGCCGTTAATTTGTAATCGAATGACAATCTGTAAGGAAAAGAAATGTTATATCAATTATCAAAAGGAACAACAATGCGATACAAAGTTAAAATGATAACATAGCATTCCTATTGCAGATAACGATAGTATCCAATCAAGTATATATAACAGCGTTGATATGTAAAACAATAAAGTGCGTCAGATTACTGAATAGAGTAAAAGAAAGAGATCAAACCACACATGAAGCGTAAAGATATAATACAGCAGCAGTGTAATCCACCAGTGACTGGGCCCTGGTGACTGGGCCCTTAGCCACCAGCGGACGCTGCTGGGCTACTTCAGATGAGAAGAATGAGAAGCAACTCCCAAATCATATATTAATCATTAAATTGTGAAATCATTACAACAACAAAATCTTGAGAATTACAACATGCAACAATCTCTTCTTCTTCCTATCCTATCATGAATCCTTGCTTCTGAATCTCTAATTCAAATCCTCAATTCTCCATCATTTTTCCATCCCTTTTCCATCCCCTTCTCTGATCTCTGTTTTCATTTAAATAGAGAGAGAGCAGAGATCAGTTACAATATAGATAATTACAACATGATTCTATTACAAAATTGGATTGTTTCCAACCAATTGATCAACAAGAAGATATATTTCCATCCATCTCTCAACAAGAGCAAGACGAATTTGGCTTTGCAGTTGAGATTTGGAGGACGGTCGCAACAACAAATCTGAGAAAATCGTGCTCAACGAACCTTGATTTTCTCTCATTACAAGTTGAATTTGGGCAAACCATTCTTTGAGAAAGTTAATTGGGTCCATTCTGGACAAAACCCATGTTCCAGATTTTCCAGATTCGTCTTCATTTTCTCATAATCGCAACTGCAATACTGTCACTTCTTATTCCAGCGAATTTCTGAGTTGGCACTTTTAATAGTCAAATATCCAATCTAGAAATTATCTTGGAGGTTAAAAATGGTGAAATAATGTTCCAACCAATTTATTGAAACTATCATTGATAAAATCATGCATAATCATAAATTTATTAGAAATAAAGGAAGATAAATAATATTCATCCATAAGAGCATAAATCATTTATAAAATGGATTTAAATGATAAATTATAACAAATGATATAATAGAGAAGAGTAAAAATGGATGAAATCAGTGTTACAAAGTGGTCGTATTCATGGACCAACACCGCGCTCTAGAAAACCGGTGGTATTGATCGGGGTGCCCTTGAACGGTAAGAGGTTTTGGAGGGGAGCAGAGCGATCCCACTCAGTGATCGATGCGTGGCAGTGGAGGTGAGAGAAAAATCGCCGTGATCGTGCGCTATCGGTCAAGCAAGTCAACTGCGCTTGACGTGCGTATGACGTTGGATCTGGAGGAGCCCAGATCAGATGGCTGAGATTGCGCCCGATGGAGGAAGCGGAATCGATAGGGGATTAAGCCACATTCTAAGAGGATTTGGAGTTTGGTTAACCACCACGGCGGTTAAAGAATGCATACATAGTGTAACGAAAGAAATGAACCGACGAAGCATACTGGCACCAATTAGAAGGAGACACATGCCCACTTCCTGAGTGTTCATGCTGATGCCGAACAGGGAACTCCAAGCGCAGCTGCAGAAGGTGAATCAACGTAGGTGGGAGAGGAACTGAACAGGCATAGGGATCGAATGGCTAAAGCCATGAACAGAGATAGTAGAATGGAACAGGGGAGAATGGAGAAGAGTTCGAGCGACTAAGAGAGATAGTGAACGGTGAACCCTGAGAGGAGGACTAAACACAAAGAGCAGTAAAGCCAAGCAGAGGTGACAGAGGGCCGAGTTGACCACAGGCAGCATCGAGCACCAGAGAGCTTGAAGATTCAAGCCTTCCCATAGAGGAATCTATCTGGATTGAGCATCACAGTTGGCTATTTCCACTGTAGACCGAGGGTCACAGAGCTGGTAGGAAGAACAAGAGTCTGTGTACTCCGACAGGCTTGGGGAATCCAAGAACCACCCTACCAAGTGAACCTGCTTCAGGAGAACTCGCATTGAGTCCCTGTATTTGTAATACTCTGCTCAAAGACACAATAAAACAAGGCCACCACTGAAAGCTGGACCGGAGATGTAGCCCTCGAGAACAGGGTGAACTCCTTATTAAAAATTATTGTGTCTTTGTGTTGTTTACTGTATTTCTCTACTGCCTTTCCATTTATTTTCTGTGTATTGGCAATCTGATCGATCCGTTGTTTCAATAACACAGAACACACACCAGCACATGAGTCTGTAATAACTTTTGTTTAATAAATCTTCAACTGTGGTCACTCATAGGGTGATTATCAGATCAGAACCTCCTAGCCATGTTCGACTAAGGTGTACCTTTTTTCGTAAATAGTCAATCTCAGCTTGAAAAAGGGGTAAACACATACTAAGATGATGTCAATTCATTTACTTTAACAAGTTTGAAACAACAAGTACTCGAAAATCTTTTCAATTTTTGAGAGTCAAAAAAGAGCTGAAAGATGACTCTAGGGGGCTTCCTTTTTTGTTTATTTAAGGAGTCTGAAAAAGAGATAAAATAAAACTCCTAGAATTGGTCAATAATGATCATTGTTCACATTGAAGGCACCTGTAACTGCACAAGAAACACACCCATCACTCATATTGATAAAATATTAAAATATTACAAAAATATTTGACAAATGGCTTTCAAAACTTATAAATAGGTAAAAGTAATTTCATTTTTTTACCATTTTACGAAATTGAGCTCTAAAAGTTCTTTTATGCCCTGGTTTCCTTGATTTTCTAGTGGCTATTGCAGGAGATCCAGGGTACCATTTCATGATCCAACTGCGATAGGTAAGAGCATCATCCCTTCCTTGCATTTCATTACTTTTTTTATGCAATTTTAACAGTGAATTTTAGGCTAGAAAGGATGATTTTAAAATTTTAGGTCATTGGCAACCATCGTAGGTATGGCCATCAGACCTGTAATGGTCGCACTCGAGCACAAAGACTCACGCGATGCCATTGCACTGTTTTGAAAAACAGGCACGATGGCATCGAGAGCAAGTTTTTGAAGTTAAAATCTCTCTTTTAAGAAAAATTTGATGATTTTTATTCATGTAAAAAGCATTAAAAGTGTCCAAATGTTGTTTGCAGGAGAAAAGTGGTCTTGGAGTGGAAGAAAGAGGCCATGAGACTTAGGATTTTCGAGATTCTCAGGATCCGACATGCATAAATTCTTTGAGGGATTGTGGCCTACTAAAATTCTTCCAAACCACAAGGCTGAGGGCTTAGATGGAGTTGCTGCCCTATCTGATCATCCTTTGGGATGTAGATCGAGAGGTTTTCATCATCAAAGGAAAAGAACTACAACTAGAGGAGATGGACATCTATTTCATCATGGGATGATCCCGTCGAGGAGAAGCTATTCAACTATTTGGATCTCGCCAAGGAGGTGAGAGTACCAGGAGTCTAGTCCATAAATATTGTCCTGGCACCGAGATAACCAATGGAGGTAAGGTGAATATTGCAATAATCACCAATAACCTCATTTTGGGAAAAAATTTGTTCACAATGGCATGTGTATCCGGCACACAAGCTTTGCATGAGGCTTCCAAGTCTCAATTTCAGTATGTTATCGCATGCTTGACCCCTACCATATTCAACTGGTGTGGAGGCCTTTTGGAAAATATGAAGCATCAACTAACCAAGGGTAAGCACAGAAACCTGAAGAAATTTGGGTTCGGTTCTATACTAGTGACCTTTTTCTTGGAGCGAATACCGCTCTTCTGGTATCAATGGGTAGAAGTACCACATCCTGCTCCCCGAGATCTGAGGCCCAACATATGCATTATCCATTACAGTTCTTCACTTCACTTCAACACCAATTACTCATGATGGACGAATACGTTGATGCTGAAATAGATTTCAAAGGGGATCTAGATCTACCTCTGCCACCAGGCGAACAATGGACCAACATAGGTAAAAACTTGTTTTTTTATTTTTTTCAAGTTTTGTGATTTTTATGAGAGTGTAAACTAAGACTCAACTTATGATAAATGTGGAGATGTGGGACCAGAGAGACCACTAGGCATGTCGCCTATTGTACGACAAGCTACCCATCCAATAGTGGCTATGGACTACGAGGAAGGGGCTGACCCCTTAGCTGAGATGGAGTGGAATCTGGAGGTAATCACTCGAGGGGTTCCATATTATGCCACTATAAATGATATTCCACTACGTTGGTAGAGACCTACAGTGGGAGTCTTTGTGAGACTGTGTCAGTTGTTAAGCCAAGTGATCAGAGCAGTCACGTGCTACCATGAGCACCGTGTAGTGTGATAGTTTACCTAGCCTTTTACACATTTTGTAGGCTTTGAAAGCCAAGTGTCTCAGAAGACACTATATTTTGACATTTTGAGGTAAACACATCCGGCAGATGCGATATATATATATATATATAATATCTATATATATATATATATATATATATATATATATATATATATATATATATATATATAATATATATATATATATATAATATATATATATATATATATATATATATATATATATATGCATGTTTTCTTTCTACTTATATGTTCATAATATGATTCAGTTTTACAAAAGATGCAAATGTCTATCAAGAACAAAATTTGCTAATGCATCAGTTAATGTATTTAAATTATGTGGAATATGTTGATATGTAATGTAATCAAAATTTCTTTCCAGCAATCTAACATGTAGACACATACACAATATTTGTGGATTTCTTACTGAATAATGATTGTTTAATTGTAACACAACGAGCTACAAATCCAACTTAACAACTAAATCCCTAATGCCAAGAGAAACTGCTTCTGAAAAGAGTTCAATAACTGCACTATACTCAACAATATTATTGGTTGTTTGACCAAGACAGATACCTTGTAAGTTAATCAACTTTCCATTAGGGTCATAGAGTACCCATGTTGCGGAAGATAGATTCTGTTTGCTCCAACAAGCACCATCAGCAAAACCAATGTAATATTCTGACGACATCTACGAACCGAATGGGACATAGGGTAAGTAGAAAAAAATATGTCTGCAAATAAAACAAACACACCAAAAATAAAAAATGCACACTAATGAATTAGCACACTAATGTACAAAATTTATGATACCAATCTCACGCATAATACTTTTTGATACATCCCATTACGGGGTTGTGGCAATGCATTTGCCTCATAATCACATAGCTCATAGACACCTTTCTATAAGACACGATTGACAATGTAGGGCCCATGCCACATGGGTTTGAACTTACCTGCCCCCAATTTATCGTTGGCTTGATCGTAAAGAAGGACCAAGTCATCTTCAGTGAAAGTGCAAGGAGAAATGGTTTGATCAAAATGAGCTTTGACCCATTTATTTTGAGGTTCAATGACCATCACAACAATGTGAAGAGTCTCGTCGAGTATCTCAAGATACAGAAGCCGCTCCTCTTCAAGCGAGGTATTCAGAATAAAGTCGATAGCTAGCTTAAGTGAAGGGATTTCACTTTCGATTGCAAGAGTTGCCTCTAAACGATATACTAGCTGGAACGGAGTGAATCCAATAGTCGTCTTAGCATAGGTGCAGTAAGCTCAAAGAGCTAAGAATAACATTAAATGCCAATATTTTATGTTCTTCCCAATGGTACGCTGAAGCATAGTAATCAAAATCTTATTGATCGCTTCAACCTGGCCATTGGCCTGTGGATAATATGGAGTTGAGCTATCATGTAGAAGGCCTAACTGAGCAGTTAGCTTTGCCATCATGTGTTGACGAAAATGTGATCCATCATGTGATGACCAAAATGTGCTATAAAATGGTTAAAAAGGAACCGCACGACAGTGATATCGTCATCATTGTATGTAGGCATCACCTCAGCCCATTTCGTAAAATAATCGATGGCAACAATGATATAACCATGCCCCCCGGCCGAGTGAGGGTTACATGTCATGAAATGAATGCCCCATTTTGCAAATCGGTCAATGGTAATTATTAGGTGTAGGGATGTAGGTGGGGCACACTAATTGCGGTTGAAAATCTGGCATTCATAGCATTTTTGGATAGCTAGAATGAAATCTTTGAAGACAGAAGGCTAGGAATAACTGGCACGAATGATCTTTTGAGTAGTGGCATATCCAAACATATGACCACCACAGGAATTAGAGTGGAAATCATTTAGGACCTGCTCAGCCTCTTCAAGGGTGAGACATTTGCGAAGGACAGAGTCCACACTGACCCGCTACAAGGTATCGCCAAGGATCTGATAGGGTTGGGACTGATGCCAGATGCGACATCAGTTTGATCAGGACAACTCAGATCGAAAGGTCTGGGTTTGAAGATAAACAATAATGTCTCCATACCAGGGGTCAAGAGTGTTGATCATAAACAGGGTTTCATAGGGTATCTACTCAGTAAAATTAGTTGGGGTGCTTGCAGACGAAAGAGCACAGATAAACTCAGCAAAGACAAGAAATTTCTTTGATTTGGCAGTAGTAAATTCCAAATCAAACTCCTACAAGATGACTATCCATTTGGAGTATTTTCCCCCACGTAATGGGTGAGTCAGTATATATGTCATGGGGTTGTAATCAGAATTCACGAAGGTTTTCCGTAAATAATATAGTGTCGAAACCTTTGGACGACATGAACCACTGCCAAAGAAAGGTTCTCAACATGACCATAGAAATACTTAGTATCAAGAATACTCTAGCTTAGATAATAAACCACGTGCTCGTTGTCATGATAGTCATCCTAAGCTAACACCATAGAAATAGTGGTATCAATTGTAGCTAAATACACGAAATAATCCTGGCGGTAATTGGGTGGATGTAGTAAAGGAGCACTAATCAAGGCTTTCTTTAAAGCATCGAAGGATTCTTGGGAAACTTCATCCCATATAAAAGGGATATCCTTCTTAAGTAAGCGAGTATAACCTTTGGCAAGTTTGGCGTAATCAAGAACAAACCGATGGAGAAAATTAGCTTTTCCCTACAAGCTCTACAATTGCAGTAGTGATGAAGGAAGGGGTAGATTGACTATGGCCTCAACTTTCAAAGGATCAATCTTGATCCCTTCACAAGACACCACAAAATAAGAGTTGGCCAGATTCAACACAAAAAACACACTTGTGTGGTTTGAGATGAATATTATAATGCTAACATCGTAAAAAGATAGCTCTTAAGTGATCCAAATGGTCATGACGTTTAGCCGAATGAGTAGGAAAGTTATTGAGGTATGGCTGAACAATGTGTCAAATGTCATGGAATACATAGGACATTTCTCATTGAAAGGTAGTGCTAGCATTCTTCAGAGCGAAATGAATCTTTTTGTAAGTAAAAGTAGCCTAAGGACAGATAAAGGTTGTTTTATGCTGATCGGCGGGCGAAATGTTAATATGTTTATAACCATAAAAACCATCCATGAAAGAAAAAATCTCACTCCATGCACATTCGTTGATGATCTGGTCGATAAAGGGAAGAGGATAATTATCCTCAGGACATGCACGATTGATATCGCAATAATCAACACAAACACGTATCGTGCCCTGCTTTTTGGTGACAGGGATGATATTGGATACCCAATCCGTCAATGGAATAGGATAAATGAAACTTGCTTTCAAAATATTTTCTATTTCTACTTTGATAGCAGCAGCCTTTTGAGGGTGCACAAGGCAAAGCCATTTTAGAATACGCTTAGCACTAGGATATGTCAGGATCTCATGCACCACTATGGTTGGACGATACCAGACATCTTCTTGTATGACCAAGCGAAAACATCTCGGAATTCTTTAAAAAGATGAGTATAAATCTTGATCTCATCTAGAGAACAAGAAACCCCAATATGGATGTTCTTGACAATTCTCAGTTTGACAGAAATGTCAAGGGGCATCATAGCAGTGATGTTTCCCATATTACCCTCCTATAATATTTCATGTATCTGGATGGGTATCTAAAGTTGAGGTGTAGGAAAATGAGAAACAAACGCTTCAAGACAGGAAGGCATCCCTGTTGGGTTGTGTTATATTCTTTCCACGACTAGACCATGTAGTTAATCGGGGGGTTACAGAGGGGGCAGATTCCCCCCTTCGTTGCACCGATTGTGTAGTGGCAGGTTCACAGGGGGGTTTGAGAGGTGCATGTAACCCCACTCTATGGGGTCCGAGGCAGCGCCCCGGAAAATTTTGGTTTTGGAACCTATGTTAGGTTGGGTGGACCCACCTATGGTTTTGTGCATGATTTTCACACATGTTTTTGGATGCGCTGGTTTTCAGTCCATGGAATTGGATGCTTTGGCATGTATAAATATGTATTATAACATTGAAAGGAGCATAATGAAAAAATCAATCTGGTAGTCCTGGTTTTCGGATCCAGGGGAAAATCTTTGTGTATATGTTTTTTATGTGTTATGCTCTCGCATTGTTTATTTTTTATGTTTTAGAATTCATATGCAGGTAATTTCTGTACGGGGTTAAAACCTGCAATCCCATCAAGGCTATGGAGAAAGGAAGAATGATGATGTAGAACATTTCATGAAACTTCCTCCACAGACATGATGTCCATGATACTCTCGTAAGTGGGGAATGTCTCATTCAAGGGATCCAGAGAATCCCAAGAACCAAGGTAAGGGGATGGCACATGAGTGTCCAAGTTCATATTGAAGACAGTATGATTTTCTAAAGCGATCATCAAAGCTAAAACAATTTATTGATAATTTATCTCCAATAGAATTAAAGGGATAGCATCTCCAAATGAATCAATATGATCTTCGATAGGGATAATCCAAGGATCCGTAGAATCCGAGATCATATTGACTTAATCAAAATTTGGAGGTGGGAGAGTAAAAGTACCCATCAAGGCATAGTCTTTAAAGAAACTTACCCCATGCTCTCATAAGGAATCTCAGTATTGCCGAAATAGGGAATGTTACCATTTGATGAACCAGAAAAAAAGAAAGATAGTTGATCAACCATGAATATGTTTCATTCACGAGGAAAACGAAGCACATGAAACAAAGAAGACACCACAAAAAACATGGCGTGAGTCCAACTTCGCCTGAGAAGAAGGTTGTAGTTTAGATTGACATCTACAACTTCTACTTCTAATTCAACGGTCTTCCCTTCTAATGTAATCAGTAAGTTCGTGAGAATATCATATGGTCGTGAACCTCTTCCATCAAAGGCTTCCAAGGTGTTCAAAGATTGGTTAAGAGAAGGAGAGCCAATGGCTTTCCAACACGAAACTGACATGATGCAAGTCAAGGCACCTTCATCAATGACCACTCGATGAATTGTCTTTCCTTTGATGAGGACCTGTATCAGAAATGCAATCTGATGAGGAATACGAGGTACATGATTCTCTAGATCGAAAGTAATCAAACTTGAATCAAAAGGATCGAAAGTAATCAAACTTGAATCAAAAGGATCAAAAGCACCTATAGCAGATAGCAGTGACTTCTGATGTGTTAGACAGGATTGAAGAACCTCCAAGGCAGACTTTGTTGAAGGTTCCTGAGCTAAATCCTCAAGAATATTGTAATGTTGCACAACTCTAGCATTCGTATTGAAATATGACTATTGAAGAACACCTTCAGGGGGTGGTCGGATGACGAACTCACTGTTAGGGCACTCAATATGGAGCGGACCAAAAGAGGAAGGAGTAGAAGTAGAAGGAGCATCATTTGCTTCTTTCTCCTTGGTCTGTTTAGATGTAACTTGATAGTCCTTGGTTTTAGTAGCAATCAAGATAGGTGATGAACCTTGCATCATGAACACTTGGGAACCTGAGGAAGCAGAAGACTGAGGTTCATGTACCAATTAGGTCTTTTGTGATGGAAAGGGTTCTTTTAAGATAGTCGAAGTCCCTTTTAGTAAGCGACTAACTTCAGATCATCGGGGACAATCTTTAGTGTAATGATCCTCCTCACAGATGAGGCGAGGATATTTTTGCTTTCTTCGAGAAGCATCTTTCGAAAAAGATTTTGGAGGCTCTTGTTTTGGGGCATCAACTTTGGCCTTACCTTTTCCCTTATTTTTACCTTTAGAGGATTTATCTGCTATGCTAGACTGGATAGCTTGTACCTTATAGGTTTTACCAGGACTGGATGAATTCTTAAAGGAATTATTGAACCAACATTCTAGACCATTTTCTACTTTGAAGAAGCTTTCGCAAGAGTCTGAGACATGGAACCAATCACACCATGAACGGGTGGTGTATCCAAGGACTTCAATGTTGTCAGATATGATGATGGTCTCGGCGCATCAGGTAACATCTCATACAATGTGCTAGATTGTGAGTAGACCAAGTCTAAATATTGGACACGGATGATAGCTTGCTCTTTAGTAACACACCCACCCATGGCTATGTCCTTAGTAATTTTGCTAACAAATGATTTTGTGAACTACTATGTCAACAACTCATCACCAATCTCAAACTTGATGACACGACACCGATTTCTCCATTCATGGATATGAATAGAGACGTGGGTCGTCGTGTCCTGCTTATGTGACGTAAGCAAATGGGTACTAGTTTCATAGCGAACCTATAGCTGGAAATGAGTGAGGAAATCCATAGCGAGAGAGTTGAAATCACCATAGGTACCTCGAGGAAATTCGATGTACCACTTAGCAGCAGCACCTGTGAGAGTTCATTGAAAGAGTCAAAGATGGATAGAATCATTGAAGTACGAATTGGAGGAGCACCAGAGGTGATATGTGTTCATGTGGGCTTGTGGATCCTCCTTCGCTTTTCCCTAGAATTTGGGGAAATCTCTCGAAATCTTCGTTGGAACTGGAGGCTAGTATGGAAAATGAAGAATAGGATCATTCGTAAGCCTCGAAACAACATGGAGCTCCAATGTAGCCAATAAAGGCAATGGTGGTTAAACAACATATATGGCCTTTGAGGGGACCCAAACTGCGGAGTGCATCCTTTTTGGTAAGGATTTTTCCCCCACAATGGAGGATCTTTTTCCCTATGGAATATGATTTGGTCCCTGCTGAGGGTTCCCTTGACCATAAGGTGGATTTGGTCCTGGGTAGGCTTGATGCTACCCTACCATAGGCCGTTGATAACTATTATATGCTGCATATGCGTTATAAGATTGTTGAACCTGTTGACCTTGGATGTAAGGATTTTGAACCTGCTACTACAAGGGCTGACCTTGACCTTTCAAAGGTTGACCTTGATGATATGCATATAAAGGTTGTTGCTACCTAGGTTGACCTTGTTGTTGCAAAGGCTAGCCTTCTAAAGGCTGACTTTGTTGCTGTAAAAGTTGAACTTGATGTTGCAAAGGTTGGCTTTATGAGGACAAAGGTTGGGAGGACTACTGAAAAAACTGAGCTTGTGGCTGCAAAGATTGCTATGACTATTGCAAAGGTTTCCCTTATTGTTGTAGCAATTTTCCTTGCTACTGCAATGCTTTCCCTTGTTTTTGCAAAGATTTCCCATGTTGTTATGAGGGTTGCCCCTGCTATTACGAAGGATATCCTTGTTTCTGCAAACGTAGCTAGACAGTTCCTTTGGTTATACACTAAGGGTGTTGATATTTCCTAAATTGGATCTAGCGGTATCCACCAGGAATAGCGGATTGACCAGGGTGAACATATTTTCCAGCTTGATGAATGTAAGGCGTATTGATCAAGGCTTGTGAACCATATGGGAAATAAGCTTATTGGAATGGGACTTGAGCCATGTATGGCTACTGATATTGGACGTTACCTAACCCAGACGGACAGACCGGGTTAGTAATAGCACCATAAAAATGTTGAATCATTCCAATCATGTGAGTTTGTCATCCACTCACATTGGTTTCACTTGACACAAGAAGAAAATTCATATATTCCCCCCCAGGTGGTGGCACAGTCTATCCACTCGATGGAGGGGTAGAAGAACCTCCCGAGAGTTGGCTTGAAACAGTTAGTTGAAATGAAGAAACAGGCTAAGATGGAATGGTAGGTTGAACCAGAAATGAAGTGACTATAGTTTGTACAATAGTTCGAGAGGTCGGGTTCTGAATGAAAAGGCCTGATGTAGGCATAGCATTAGAAGACCATATGGGGTTCTGATATAATGACAAGGCACTAGGAGTACTCGAGACTAACTGAGCTAAAGTGGTATAACCATGTGGCAACATGGGTCCACTAGTTTCAGTGTAGGAAATAAACAATAGTCTTCCTCTAAAAGGAAAGCCTTCCGGAGGCAACTCATATCTCTGCTCATCATCTATGTGAGGAGTATGGGTAGTGGAAACATATGAATGACCCAGAGAGGAAACTGGGATCAGGCTTTCTGACTCCATGGATGGAAATAATTGACAATGAGGAACCTAAGATGTTCAAGGAAATAACTCCAAATGAATACTCGGTCGATTGTACGGGCTCTACGAACGCTGAGGAGATATCATAATAGAATCAAAAACAAGATCTTCATGATTCCATGGACTCTTAGGGGTCTGAATAGGATTATCAGAGGAATCCGGATCAGATTCGTAAGGTGACCAGGAATCTGATAGAGGCGGACAATAAGACAAAGGTTGGATACTTAGAATAATTTCAAGTTAAATACCTTGACCCTCAAGTGACTAAGGAAGTTTTGGATGAACTCCTTGGGAGGACCCTTCAGTATCAGTCAATGAAGGGGAACTATGAGACAGGATCAATGGTTCACCCACGATGGCTTCCCCTCAACAACAAAGAAAGAAAAGAAAAATTCGTTTAGGGCTTTAACAATCTTGAAATCAACATGGAATTACTTTAATTGGTCTAAGAAGAAACTATTTAGGATGACATGTTTAACCATGGGCAGTTAATATTTAGAAATAGAAACATTGCCTTTTCATCTTTTAAGAGTCAAGAAAAGGGTGAAAAGGTGACTCTGGTCGCTTTCAATAGTTTTGCGAGAATGAAAGGACAATTTGCTTGATGATCTCTTCAAATTTAACGAGTCAGAAAAGATCAAATGACTGCTCTTGTGAATCTAGGTAAAAGGAGTACCAAGTAATCGTGAACTGCAATATACACCTTAGCCAGTAAATTGACCAAGGACTTGACATACATGCATGAAATATCCTCGAATGTTGTGTTCGATGTATCACATTTACTGTGCGGATGACTTGGCTCCTATGGATAAAATATTGCAACCTAGGGGGGTATCCCTTTATATACGTGATGGTATGGGGAGCACAAGTCTATGCTAGCACTGTCTAATTCCAAAGTGAACGACAACTACTAAGTCTTAAAGATGTTAGAAAACGTCTCTAACCTATACCACCAGATATGATCATTAATGTTCAAAATGCTCCTTAGGTTAATTGATATATTTTAAAATTGATCTTGTAATTATGTCTCAATTTCAAGGCCTTAAAGATGTTTCCTCTTCCTAAAATGCAAACTAGATGATGAAATGAAATCTTTCAATTCAATGAAAGCTATCTATGTAGGGAAGAAAATCACTCAAATCATGAACCAAACCAAATGAAAAATGCATCCATGATACTCTCCAAATGCTAAATGAAAAATATGAAATATAAGCTTTCATATGATAAGCAAATATAATGGAAAAACAAATCTCAAAGTAAAATGTCCTTAAGATGTAATGATGATTTTCCTATTTTTCAAAAATGAAACTAATGTAATATAGTGAAAAGGAGAAGAGAATGCAAGAAAACAAAGAAGTATGAAAATGTATTTCACATTAATGATTCGAATGGAACACAAAATGTTCTGAAAACTAGGAAAAGAATAACACTTTTGCTTTCAGTTCAAAACATGGAAAACTTCAAAGAAAACACTTTCTTTTGATCCCAGTGAGACAATTGATTTGTAATCTATCATTTGTAAAATGAAGCTTAAGTAAATTTCACTATATCCACTAATGAAAACAACTTAAGGCACAAGAACCAAAAAGTAAACTGCAAGCATGTATGAACACACAAATACTCTTTAACACAAGCAATCAACCTTTGATCTCTGATGGGAAGACCAATGAGTGTACTAAGGTTGACCTAGAAGACTTAGAACCCTAAAAGGCTACTCAAACTTCAAGAACACTCAAGCCAAGTCAAAAGGCAATTGAAATCAGACAATGAGAGAGTCAATGAAAAACACACTGGTAAATCATAGGGAGAAGACAACTGAAACTAAAAATCAAAGAGAAAACCCTAAATTTCTTAATTTTCTGCAATCATCGCACCTGTGAGGAGTAAAGTAGAGATCATCATTACTATAACTAAAAGACCCGCGATATCATCGTGACTATCTGGATCAAATCCATGATGGTCAAGGAAAAGGACAAAGAAATCCAAAATTTTCAAAAATGACTCAAGTTAACAATCTTCAGGCATCTACTAGACAATGAAACTCACTACAAGCAAGCAATGAAGTCTAAAAATTAATGGTTGACCAAACTCGTCAAAAGACAAGTTGAAGGAAAGGAAGGAAAGGGTCATAGGCTCCCAAGTGGAATCACCATTTTGTTGACAAGGTTAATCCTCTCTACAGACCTAGACGATCCATCTAGCCCAATGAGTGGGTCTAGCAACTGAATGGACAATCAACTACACATATTCCTAGATCATAATTGAAAAGTAGAATAAAAGCGAAGGTATACCTTGCTCTAATTCTAATATGATTTCCTTTGTTGAGATCCTCGAACCGCTTGTGTCACGAACCTGTTCTTGCTTCTTCCAGCACTTATGTACCTGCACAAGTGACCAAGATACAACAAAGCATACCAAAACTAATAGAAAATCCAATACTAATCTATTTAGTTGATAAAGGAATGCCAAACCAATACATACATGAACATATATATTTTGGGAAGATGAACCAACATTTGTATTATTATTTAAAGAATAAAGGGGAAGCTTACAACCATAGCCTTGATGTTGAAAGGATCTCCTTGAGTGGTAATCCAAGTCCAAGCCAAGAAACTATCCAACACTCCTTCTCCAAGTCTAATGAACAACCTCTAATCACAAGCTCAGTATAGGGGTGCAAATGGACATAGATCAACCATCTGGGAATGGTAGAGGGGAAATTTATAAGCTGGGAGAGGGAGCTAGGCCTCCTCCAAAGATAGGATTAGGCCCACATCTTAAGGAGGTAGCTCATAGAGATGAGACCAAGAGTTAAAATTAGGAGGATTCGGCCTCATCTATGCGAAACCACCTCCAGATTGTTGCTTTAGAAGTTTAAAGATCATGAAGCTTCTCATCCTCTTTCGGAAAAGTTCCTTTTTGAGATCATCGGGAGTATGAGAGAAAATAGAGTGATGTCATCGCTGGCTTAACAAGGTGCAATAGGAGATCATCGCAATTTTGAGCTTCATAAGGGTGATGATTCTCATTTTAGGGTTTCATGGGCTATTTCTTCAGGGAAAGCTCCATAAATTTTCCAATCAAAGTTAAAGGAAGGACCTGAGATGTATACATTGATGAGTATGCTGTATAATGATCATGTTTCATGCACTTTAGGGTATGTCACAAGGAAGTTTAGGAGGTCTGACAAAATACTATGTAACACACCTAATTATCATTGATATTACTTTTTTTAATTAGCTGCATTAGATGCCACGATTGGCATGGTGTTAGTCCAAGAGGATGGTTCTAGTAGTGAACATGTGATTTATTATTTGAGTAGAAATCTCACTAAAACTGAGATTAAATATGCACATGTGGAGAAGGTAGCCTTGGCAACTGTTCAAGCTATTCAACGATTCTGCCACTATATACTTTTCTAAAAAACAACTGTCATTTCAGATTTCAACCCTATGATGTATATTCTTACTAACAAATTTCTAAGGGGGAAATACTCCTAATTGTAGGTTTTAACCCCGTACAGAAATTACCTGCACACAAATTCTAAAACACAGAAAATAAACAATGTGAGAGCATAACACATAAAACACATATACACAGAGATTTTCCCCTGGATCCCAAAACTGGGACTACCAGCTTGATTTTTCATTACATCCCTTTCAATGTTACAATACATATTTATACATGCCGAAGCATCCAATACCATGAACCAAAAACCATCACATCCAAAACCATGGATCGAAAACCATCGCGTCCAAAAAAAAAGTGCGAAAATATGCACAAAACCATAAGTGGGTCCATCCAACCTAACATAGGTTCCAAAACCAAACTTTCGGGTACGCCTCAAACCCTCTATGACCCCTCCCTGCTACACGATCGGTGCAATGAAGAGGGGGCTCCGCCCCCCCTCTAATCCCATGGTTAACTACGTGGGCTAGTCATGGAAATAATATAACACAACCCAACATTCTCCCACTTGTTGTTTTCTTTCCACAAGGGGCCACAAGAGAGCTTAGTCATTTTTCCAACCCTGAAATTCCCATTTTCTCTCTACACCAAGACAACTTCTCAGAGCTCACAAATTTTGTCAATGCATCTGTAGTATTCTTCAAAGTGTCCACCTTTACCAACAACATCTTTTTTTCTTCTATCATATCCCTCACAAAGTGATATTGAACATTAATGTGCTTTTTGTTTGAATGATATGCAAGGTTATTTGCCAAGAAAATTTCACTTTGGCTGTCACAGTATATCCTTATAGCTCCCTATACTAACCCCATACTTGAACAAAGTCTCTGCAACCAAACTGCTTCCTTGCTTGCATGAGTGGCTTCCATGTATTCTACCTTTGTGGTTGATAGTGCCACTACAGATTGTTTCTTACTCATTCAACTGACTGCACCTCCAAATAGGTTAAACACATACCCACTTGTAGATCTTCTTTGATCCACATCTCCAACCCAATCTACATTGACAAAGCCATGAATATCAAACACTCTATCCAATCATGGTTTTCCTTGGTAGCACAAACCATAATCACTATTGCCACGCAAATACCTAAAAACTCGCTTCATTACTGTCAAGTGCTCCTTCCCTGGTTTTGACATAAACCTACTTAATACTCCCACTGCATGTGCAATTTCTGGTCTAGTATAGACCATTGCATACATCAAGCTACTGACTGCACTTGCATATGGAACACGATACATTTCCTCTTCCTCTTCTTGTGTCTTGGGACAATGTTCAGCAGATAACCTCACACCTATAGGAATAGGAACCTTCACCGGTTTACTATCCTGCATATTAAACCTCTGCAGTATTTTTTTGATGTACTTCCTTGGTTTAACTAGAGCTTCCTCTTTTCCTAGTCTCTTTTAATTTCCATTCCCAAAATGTAGTTTGCAACACCAAGATCTTTCATGTCGAATTTGGAGGACAATCGGGTCTTCAAATCCTAGATAATTTCTTTGTCATTTCCAACTAGCAACATATAATCCACATACAAGACCAAATAAGTAACATGGTCACCAATTAATTTAAAATACACACACTGATCTGCTTTGCTTTTGGTGAAGCCAAGTCCCCATATAAATGTATCAAATTTCTGTTAACACATCCTTGGTGACTGTTTTAACCCATACAAGACTTCCTTAACTTGCATACCAGTTCTTTCTTACCCTTCACCGCAAAGCCTTCAAGTTGCTTCATGTAGATTTCCTCTTCTAGATCCCCATGAAGAAATGTTGTCTTCACATCCATCTATTCTACCTCAAAATCAAAAGCAGCAGCAACAGATAAAAGTAATCTAATAGAAGTTACCTTGGCAACAGGAGAAAAATATCACCAAAATCAATTCCCGGCACCTGGGAATAACCTTTTGCTACCAACCGAGCTTTGTATTTCTCCACCTTCCCTTCTGCATTTGTCTTCTTCTTGAACACCCATTTGCTGCCAATGGGTTTCCTCCAGCCGGCAACTCCACCAGATCCCAAGCCTTATTTTTGTGCAAAGATGCCATTTCATCAACCATGGCCTCTTTCCAGAGTTTTCCATCCTCTGAATCCACTGCTTCCTTCACAGTTCTGGGATCATCATCAGTAACAAACAAAAGTTTGAACAGAAAGCAGATGGACTATACCTTTCTGGCTGCCTTCTTTCTCGAGCTGATCTTCTCACAGCCGAAGTTTGTGCCTCTTCATCTTCTGATTCCTCCTCTGCTACAGAGTCTGATTCTTCCTCCTTAGTTCAAACTCTATCTTCACAGGTTCCTTGGGTTGGACTTCATGTTTAATAACATCTTTCACCTCTCTGAACACCACATCTCGACTGTACACAACCTTCCTTGTTACTGGGTTCCAAAGCTTATAACCCTTTAAACCATCCTTATACCCAATAAAGATGCACTTTCAGATTTACTATCCAACTTGGTTTGTTTCTCCTTTGGAACATGTACAGATGCATCACATCCAAATACCCTCAGATGTGAAAGAGAGGGTTTCTTACCAGTCCATACTTCTTGTGGAGTCTTATCTCCAACGCTGATGAAGGTGACCTGTTGACCAAGTAACATGCAGTATCCACCGCCTCTGCCCAGAATTCCTGTCCTAACCCGGCACCACTGAGCATGCTCCTTGCCCTTTCCATCAACGTCTTGTTCATTCTTTCTGCGACTCCATTTTGTTGAGGTGTATATGGAGTAGTCTTCTGCCATGCTATACCAAACTTCTTACAGAATTCTTCAAATCCCTTGCTACAAAACTCTCCACCATTATCTGTCCTCAACACCTTTATCTTCTTCTCTGTCTAATTTTCCACCAGAGCCTTAAATTCTTTAAGCCTATCAAAGACTTCAAATTTCTTCTTAAGGAAATATATCCATCTATTCCTTGAGAAGTCATCTATAAATGATACATAGTACACAGACTTACCCAGTGATGGAACCTTCACGTGTCCAAACACATCATTGTGCACAAGCTCTAATATATGTTTCGCCCTCTTACTACTAGAGGGAAAAATCACCCGATTCTGCTTCTTGAATACACAATTTTCATAGAAATCAAAATCCAGAGAGCTATTACTCATACCTTCTACCATACCTTTACCATGAAGTATTCGAAGGCCCTTCTCTCCAATATGTCCAAGCCTTTGATGCCACAACATGGTCTTCTCTCCGAAGACCACTAGATTTTCTGCTCCATTTTCAGGAACCATAGAACTATTGCACCCGTCAACAATAGTGCTACCTT